>CAJNJA010009757.1:0-14609 GCA_905231915.1 Symbiodinium necroappetens | reverse complement strand
AACGCTCTCATTGTCAAGCAACACCGACATACCAACAAACCCTCAAGCCTAAACCCCACACCCTACATCCCAAACCCTAAACCCCAAACCCCAAACCCAAACCCTAAACCCCAAACCCCAAAGCCCCAAACCCAAAGCCCCAAATCCTAAACCCTACCTACTCAGTTGCTAAGCCAATCTTGCTGCTGCGGCTCTCGACTTGGGAAGGTGAGCTGTCGGGCGCCAGCAGAAACCCCAGGATGAGCGGTCCTACAGCCTACCCATAGGCCCCTAAGTAGTACCTGTTTGGGATTTTAGGGTTTAGGGGTTTAGGGTTTAGGGTTTAGGGCTTAGGCTTTAGGTTTTAGGGGTAGGGGTTTACCCATAGGCCCCTAAGTAGTACCCTTTTTGGGCACTATCCCTTTAGAATTCCCTAAACCCTACCCAAGGGCTCCATAGTAGTACCTTTTTGGTAGTTTATATTTAGAATCCTATAAAGTAATTTCGAAAAGGAACTGCTTAAGGGGCCTATGCCTAGGGCCTAGGGTTAGAGATTGAGCTGTGTGACTGGCATCGGCTGGTCATGCAATCCAACTCTATGGCCGAAGGCTCCATGTACCCGTACAGTGTCTACTTTGACCCCAAAACACCTCTATAGGAGCCCTGCTCAAAACAAATGTATATGTGCGCACACGTATATCTATCTATCCATCCATCCATCCATCTATCCATCTACCTATCTACCTATGTGATATTATATACATAGGTATGCACATATGGACCCGTGAACTTTCCTGTTGTTCAAGTGCATATGAGGTTTCGCGGCCGGACACGCCTGCGCGCGGCAGTGGCTGCATCTTCGATCACCGTCGCAAGGGAGAGTTGCTGATCTGGGAAGCGACGTCGGGGTGCAGGGTTGTTATCGAAAAGTGGAGCCTGAAAGATGCTAAGTACGTAGACAGGGGGGGATAGCTGCAAAACTCATAGTAGCGGTTCTTTGCATGATGTAGGTAGGCATTGAAGTTCCTCTGAGAGGAGCTTCGAGGCTTTTAAGTACCTGCAACATAGTTTCTGATCATAGCTGAGGGATCCAAAGTGCACCACTTTGGTTGGAGAGAGAAACCCTAAACCCTAAACCCTCAACCCCTAAACCCCTAAACCCTCAACCCTCAACCCCTAAACCCCTAAACCCCTAAACCCTAAACCCCTAAACCCCTAAACCACTAAACCCTAAAGCAAATTCAGCAAAAAAGACGCCAGCTCAGGGGTCTCAGGGGCTTAGTGGGCAGTTTCCTGCCTGACCTCCAGAGCGCGTGCTGTAGGGCTCTATACCCAAGGGCTTCATATGGTAGTTCCTTTTTGTGGTTTGTATTTAGGATCCTACAAGGTAATCCCAAAAAGGAACTACTATGGAGCCTATGGGTATCGCCGTTGAAGAGGAGAGGTGTCGCCTGTAGGAGGCCAGCCTTCTATACGCACTGTCATCACGCAAGGCTGGTGCTGGTGGAAGGGTTTAGGGTTTAGGGCTTAGGGTTCTAAGAGCCTTTTTAAGAAGGCTTCCTAAAAAGGGTTTAGGGCTCCTAGAGCCCTGGGCCCCAAAACCCGAAACCGAAACTGAGGGTTTAGGGTTCAGGGTTGCAGGTCGATTTCATGCAGGTCGCAGGCTAAGTCTAAGTCGCCATCGTCGATGACGATTTCGTCGTGTCAGCAGGTATCGCAATAGTACTTGTCGGCAGCAGCAGCAGCAGCAGCAGCCGCGGCGGCGGCGGCGGCAGCATGAGCATGACGGCGGCGACGATGATACTGAAGAAGACGATGGTGGATATGTGTTGCTGGGCAGCAACAAAAGCAGCAGCATAAGGAAGACTAGCAACTACCGCCTCAAACAAAAACGAACCAGGACGCCACTGAGCATGTTTTTGGACAAGCTGTCGTCATCAGAGAACACTTCAGAAGCCAACATTGAGACTCCTGACATCCTTCTGACAAGAGCACAAGTCAGAGCGAAGCCAGAAGGACTGCCCTACAAGGCTTAGGGTTTTAGGGTTTAGGGTTTAGGGTTTAGGGTGCCCTACAAAAAAAAGCAGGACTTCGAGAAGCTCGCTTGGAAGGCTTCTAGGTGTCCCTTGACAAGCGGATCATGAAGTCTTCATTTCACCGCATGTACAGCGGTGCGCTACACCTAAACCCTAAGCCTCCAAACCCTAAACCCTTAAACCGTCGCGCAAGAGTACGCAACAACAAAGAAACAAAACAAAAAACAAAAAACAACACACACACACACACGCACACGCACAAGAACGCCGCTAGGGCGTCGGCTCTGTGCTGCTTCCAGAGATTTGAGTCTGACCTCCAAGGCCATGCAGCCTGAATTGCAAGACCCCAAGTGGCGGCTTTCAAGTTTCTTTCACCCGGATCTGGGGCTAGAGTTTTAGGGTTCAGGGTTTAATATAGGGGCCTTTATAATTAGAAAAGGATTTTGGGGCCCATTATACTAGAATTATAATAAAGAGCCCCCAAAATAATATAGGTAATTATTGAGGCCCCTATATTAGAGCTTTTGAAAGGTGTCTTGGGGTCCTGTAATAAGGTCACCCTAACCAAAGGAACTGCAACGGAGACAATAGGTGAGGAAGGGTGCTGACTAGGGCTGTCGGAGCGGTTCTAACGTGGGGGCCTAAATAACTACCTACACCATTTTCTTTTGGGAGGGGGTTCCTTATAATAAATATGGGCAGAATATACCCCAAAAACCCTACTATTCTTCTCATTACTACGGCCTCTAGGGCTTTAGGTTTTTTTTTGAGGGGGCGTGTCGGTTTGGGCATCTTTGGGGTTCTGCTGCTTTAAGAATTCTTTTTAACTTGGGCTTGCGGATCTGCATTTTAGGGTGTAGGGTATTGGGTTTCGGGCTTTATTTTTTTTTAGGTTTAAGCTCTAGGATCTACATTTTCGGGTGTAGGCGCTGAATGGTTTAGGGTGTAGGGTTTTGGGCTTTAGGGCTTTAGGGACCCTAAACCCTAAACCCCTAAACCCTAAACCCTTGGGTTTAGGGTTTGGGGTTAAGGCCTTCTCCAGGCGTCTTCGTCTGGTTTGTGGGTTCAAGTTCTGGGACTTAAACCTTAGGGCAATTTGGGAGTTTCCGTAAATAAGGGGTACCTGAGTTTGGGGTCCTCCTACTGTTTAGGGTTTCCCCAATAAACACGCCCTGAAGAACCTATCAAAAACCTGAATCACTGAGACCCGGTACGCCTGACACAATCAAGCAACCACATAAAGGGTTTAGGGTTTCGGGTCTAGGGTCCTACACCACCTGTCAAATCCTGCGAGCTTTCATAACAACCCCCTCTAAAACCCTCCCTAAATCCTAAACCTAAACCCGGAACAAAATTCCCCTGCCTTCGTCGACCAGGGACTGGAAGGTCAAAGCTAGACCTGCAACACACTCTGAGGGCTTTAGGATTTTTTTGGGGGTTCTTGGGCCTAGCGGTCTGACCCCATATGGGGGTTTCCGAAAATAGGGGACCCCAATATAGTAGCCTAAATAGTAGGATCCTTATTGTAAGGACCCCAAAAATTTGGTACCCTAATTTTCGGAACATCCCATATTACGTCGGACCCAGTTCATCTAGGCCGACGAGAGGTCCGGTAGATGCGGTTTTTTTGGGATGTGGGGTTTACCGGTTTACCCATAGGCCCTTATAAGTAGATCCTTCTTATGGCTTTTCTTTAGAATCCTATAAGGTACTCCCAAAAAGGAACTACTTAGGGGACTATGGGTAGGGCGGTATCAAACTACTTATGTTGCATTGCTGTTGGTGTTCCTTGTGTACAGTTTCGTGGGCTTCTGAGTGATGAGACACGGAAAATGTGGGCTTTCTTGCACCGTCCATCTGCTGCGGGTCACTTAGGATTCTCTAAAAGGTTCTGCACAGTGGATCCCCTAGTTTAGGGTCCTACACTTCTGAACGGTACTTTACAGGAACCCCCTTAAGGCATCTACCCCAAATGCTATAGAATAGTGGCAACCTCACTCCATGGGAGCCTGCAGGGATTAGCGCGTTCTAACATCATGGGGGGTGTTTCTGTTACAAATAAACTGGTTTTGGGGTTGTTGTAAACCGGAGTTACTAACATCCAGAGTGCGGGCGTTTCGGTTACAAAAAACCCGTTGAGGGTTGTTGTAAACCGGTGCGAAGTCTAGGGCGTCTTATGAACTAAATCCGGTGCTTTGCTGTTCCTGAAACCGGTTTGGCACTACCGTCAAAGCCTCAGCCCCCACTCATAGTTCTAGTGCCTGGCTGTACAGAAAACCCTTCGACCAACTCTGAAACCCCACCACAAAACCATTTCCGAAACCTTGTACAACCCGAGTACCAGCAAGACCTACCTTTTTAGGGTTCCTTATTATGGTTTCTATATATAGCTCCTTCAAAAGGTAGGTCTTTTCGGTTACAGGTAGACCTGAAACTCTAAACCCCAAAAGGTACAAGCCCTGGAACCAGCCCGAAGTCGACACTAATGCAGGAGCCTTAACCCTAAGGGTCCATGTAGCCAAATAGATATACTTTGGCCCCAATGTACCTACATAGGGACTACTTTAAGGCCAATGTATATACTATTTGAGTACATGGACCCTTAGGGTAATAATTCGAAGAGGGTCTCGGGATCCTTCTTTTATCGTACAGTCATGACCAGGAACTGTAAGGAATAACATCTGTAACTATATTCTGGCCTCTTTTTGACACAGTCTTGCTCTGCCTACCTGAAAAGCTCACCCTTCAGCTCAAGACGCCCGATACCCACCCGTCGGTCTAAGGGTAAAGGTTGAGGCTTCATGACAAGATTTAGAGTCAGGAATTGACTGAATTCAAGGTTTAGGGAACTTTAAAACTTTAAAAGCCCTAAACTCTAGAAAAATGAACCCTAAAGTCCCAAAACCTATCAACCCTCCAGCAGCTTCACCGATGCCTCGTTCGGAGCTCGTCCTTTCTTGCCCTTGCCTTACCAGAGGCTTTCACAAGTCCTTACTTTAGGCTAAGCCAACGCCGAACACCACCACAGCGGGTTTAGGGCTGCATGGGAGGGATTATGTAGGGGGCTCCTTTATAGTATATACTTATAAGAAGGAACCCTCAGGACTCACCTAGGTAACTTCACGGGCCTCTATCTTTGATGGATCCCTGATTTGGGGATTTTCGGGTCTGATTTGTGCTTCGGGAGATTGGCGCTCGGCGCGGCTTCACCATAGGGGCCTAGATACTTGCTACTACTGTTCGTCAGGGTTCCTTGCTAAGTGTACGGTGTACGTATACCATCTTACAAGTATGCCATAACACGTGTACGCACACCCCGCATAAAAAATACACGCACACACTCACTCACTCACTCACTCACTCACTCACTCACTCACTCACTCACTCACTCACTCACTCACTCACACACACACACACGACAAGTTTTATAGTAGTCCTTAGGGCTCACTGTTAAAAGTAAGAATGCATAATGCCACAATACACCCCCCCCCGAAATCCCTTTCTTTGTGTGCAGGCCCCTAAAGAAGGCTCCGAAATTTAGGACCCCATAACTCTAAAACCCTAAACAACTCTAAACCCTAAACCCTAAGCCCTAAACCCCAAAAACCCTAAAAGCCTAAACTCTAAAACCTAAACTCTAAACCCTAAACTACAAAACCCTAAAACCTAAACCCTAAAACCTAGATTTGGTTCAGGATTTAGGGTTTAGGTTGAGGCTTTGGTTTAGGGTTTAGGGTTTGGGGTTTAGGGTTTAGGTTTCAGGGCTTCGGCTTCTAGGTTTAGGCTTTGGCGAATGGTCAGGCCTTTTGTGCGACGGTGCGCGTTTTTCAGTATACAACCACGGCACTCAATTCAGAAACGTGCAGCAAAAGAGGCGAATGTCTGAGGTTTAGGATTTAGGGCTTATAAAGACCAAAGGATCCTACAAGTACCTATACTAATAGAATTTATGAGGGTTGCTCTGCGTATTACGTTAGGTTTAGTGTTCTGATTTGGGTCAGTATCCCCCCCCCCCCCATAACAGCACCTTGGGACCCTTTGGGAGGCCACAGGCTCTGGGGGTTTATGGCATAGGCTTAGCTGTAGCCCGCCAAAACCAAAAAAACTCAGGTTTCTTGCCATTCCTATACCCTGAACCCGAAGCGCTATAGCCGCACAACTTAGGAACAACAACACAGCCTTAAAGGGTTTGGGGTTTAGGGTTGAGGAAGCCCTGCAAACAATTATCGAACCCTTCTTGAAGCCCGAGAAGCCCTTCTTTGTAGAGCACAAAACCCTAAACCCTAAACCCCTAAAAACCCTTTAAGGAACCCTATAGATCCCTTGAAGGAACCCTTTAAAGGAACCCCTAACCCTAAACCCCAAAACCCTAAACCCCTAAACCCCTAAACCCTAAACCCCTAAACCCCTAAACCCTCAACCCCTACACCCTAAACCCCTAAAAACCCTTTAAGGAACCCTATAGATCCCTTTAAAGGAACCCCAAAACCTAAACCCCAAAACCCCAAAACCCCTAAACCCTTCCAATCTTCCGTTCTGCTGGGCCTCTCGAGGCTCTCTAGGCGGTCCAGACAGCCTTCAATGCCCAGGGCTTTCTGTTTACAGGTTGAGGCTTTAGGGCTTGGGGTTTGGGGGTTTAGGGTTTCGGGGTTTAGGGTTTCGGGGTTTAGGTTTTAGGGGTTTCGAGGTTTAGGTTTTAGGGGTTTAAGTTATACTAAAGGCTTGGAGGTTATGGCTGAGGAGCTTAAGGCTGAAGGTTAAGGCTGAGAGCTTCAGGGCTCTGGGGGCTTTAGGCTGCCAGGGTTTTCGGGGGCGTTTGGGGTTTAGGGTTTAGGGTTTAGGGTTTAGGGGTTTAGGGTTTAGGGTTGCAGGCCTTGGGGGCTCTGATGGCGAGTGGAGGTCGAGGATTGAAGGTGGCGTGGCTTTGAGGCTTTGTGGCTGAAATTCAGCGGCTCTGACTTGACAGGCTTAGCTTGATCCGAACCCCTAAACCCTAAACCCCAAAACCCTTCTAAACCCCTAAACCCCAAAACCCTTCTAAACCCCTAAACCCTAAACCCCAAAACCCTTCTAAACCCCTAAACCCGGAAAAATCGAGACCAGCAGTATTGAACTCAATACCCTCTAGCAGTAACCGAGGCCGTAAAGCCTAAAGCCTTAACCCCCACAAGCCCAGTGAAGCCTTTTCCATTCCTAAACCCTGCAGATTTAAAGTAGCGGCCCCAATAATTCGAACATCATTTACGGTATATATTCCCTTAGTTAAGGAAAATATACCTTAAACCATAATACTACGGCCCCCATAGTTTAAGATATGGTCTTTCCTGAACCCCGGGCTTTCCTGAACCTGGAGTTATCCCCCAAGTGGCTCTACCCAGCCGTTCGGAGGGTCTATGTCCGCCTATAGTTTATAAGACGGTGGCCTTATAGAGGTTTAGGAACTCCTTACCCTAAGACTCCAAATAGCCCAAAGTAGGTACTATTTATAGACTTTAGACCTCAAAGTGGGTACTATTTGTATACTTGGAGTCCTAGGGTTAATGATCTTAATTCGAAACTTCAAAGCTTTCAACAGTGACGTCGAAGGCACGTGCCCTGAGGAACTTAGTTGGCATGTTCGTCACGATGCGGAAAAGCCCCCCAGCTGTCATTCGCCCAGACGTCACTGTGATGTGGTTGAGGTTTAGGGTTTAGGGTTTAGGGTTCAGGGTTTAGGGTTCAGGGTTTAGGGTTTAGGGTTCAGGGCTTAGGGCTTGGGGGTCTCCGAAACCAATGGAGCGCCCTCGGAGCCTTGTGGCACAGCCGGGATTCCTTCAAAGATGGCCCCTAGCAAAGCTGCTCTTGCCCCCGGTGGGGAGATTTTCGCCCTTAGCGCTGCTTTCGACGAAGAGCCGATACTGGTCAATGGTGACGGCAGCTTCTCTCCAAAACCCTGTAAGGAAAGTCATGTTTCCTTCGTAGACCCACAGCTAGCCACCAAGTTGTCTTAAACCCTATAAACACTCACTAAAGATTAATGATCACAAGGGCTCTGCGGAAGGATCATAGCCCCTGTCAAATTAAAATATTGATGATCGAACCTACCCCCAATCAAGGCCCAGCTAGCAGCTATGAGCGAATCTTCTCTGCGCACCCAAATGTCTGAAACCTAATCTTGCTTTTGGGACCTAGAACTCAAAACGCTTTATGGCTCAGGGTTTGGGTTTAAGGTGTGGGGACGAATTAGGCAGGTTTAGGGTTATGAATCATCTCCAAGAGGGTGGGTTGGCAGGGGGGATTTTATGATTATGCATACGGCGACGATGCGATTCTGTTCGTAGCTGTTGAAACTCATTTCCGTTCGAGTGTTTTGAGGTTGACGACAGGTGTGGGTATCAGCAATGGTTAGAGTCATAGTACTCAACAGCAAACCCAACTCAAGGTTCTTGTAACTGCAAAATACCATCGATGATCCTCATAAGTCTCTGACCATCCCCGGACACCGGCATTTAGGTCCAACAGCCTTTTGAGTCCATAGGCCATAGGACTGTGCAATCCAAAGGCCCTGTAGAGCCTAAAGTCAAGCAGGATCCAGGCCTTCGAAGCTGTCTTTCGCCAGCTTCAGCGTCTGATCATTCCTGGGCGAAGGCTTTAGAGTAAAGGACTGGGGGTTTTGGGTCCAATGAAATCTGGGAACTAACATTTGGGAGGCAAGATCTCGAGAAGCATCGTTCTAGCTGCAGGCTTCAGAATTCAGTGGCTTCCTGCTTGGTCCGGACTCACTCCGAAGCCTTCAGCAGCTTTCTCCACCGTCTATACGGACAAAGCGCACGCTATCCCCAAGGAGCCTGGTTAGAACCACGTCCTAAACGGAAAAGCGCCCCTTCACCCTATAAGCCAACCGCAATCCCTACGAGCATTAAGGCCTAAAGCCCTCTCCCCAAAGCCTGCCTAAAGACCCACTCCCCTGGCCCCCCCTCGCTTTCGTTTTCGGAACAGACCTTACCCACAGGCTCCATAGTAGTTCCTTTTTGGGATTACCTTATAGGATCCTAAATACAAACCACAAAAAGGAACTACTATGGAGCCCTTGGGTACTGTGAGCCATCTCAAGTCAGCGACTGTGGCAGCCTACGGTGTAGGACTTTGGTGGGCATGACGGCTCCCAGCAGCGACTTTAAGTTCTAAAACCCTAACAGCCCTAAAAATCCTAAAACCCTAAAACCCCCAAAACCCTAAAAACCCTAAACCCTACAAACCCTAAAACCCTGAAAACCCAAAACCCTAAAAACCCTGAAGACCCTAAACACCCTAGGGTTTAGGGGCCTCAGGGTTCACCAGGGCCAAACCTGCACATCTTAAAGTAATGACCATGTCGAGTGGAAGCTTGTAGAAGATTGCGGCTTGTAGGTAGTCTGTAGCAACACTTCAGAAGGTCCTAAGGTTGTTTTTTTTAAGGGTTAGGGTTTAGGGTTTAGTGTTTAGGGTATAGGGACCTAAGGCACCCCCCCCCGCTCTCACTCAAGTTTCGGAAGCCAAGATAGGAACTGTCGAGCCGAGCTGCAGCTCAGAGCACAGAGCGACGAGATCGTTGCGCAGGTCCTGCACAGCGTGGCTGTGCCTGGGAAAGACTCAAAAAAAAAGGATTCTACCTGGACCCCCAAAAGTATGTAGAACAATAGCCCTTTATAGGTTTTGGGCCATTATTTCACCTACCTTTGGGGGTCTAGATAGTGGTTGTCTGTTATGGATGCGTACGCAAGTCAGCACATTTAGAAGCCACATTTGGGGATGTTTCAGGTTTCAACGAGACCTAGAGAGGCCCCTGGCCCTGCAGAGCCCGATAGACAGGTAGCTTTGCTAGGTTCGTTTTTAACGAGCTTCTTGAGAGTTGCTGCATACGACAGGTTATAAGTTATAAGGTAAATGATATGACTTACTTCCCGCTGGCATGTGAAATGCAATCCCGTGACCGGAGCACAGCGCAAGGTCATGATCCTAAACCGCCTCAATCAACCCTAAACCCTAAACCCTGAACCCCTAAACCGTCTGCATCCAAGGAGTCAGCCTGCTGTCGACGCATTTCTCAACTTCCACTGCAGCCTGGCAGAGGGTTTCAGTCGAAGGTTTAGGGCTTAGGGTGCAGCCTGGAATCAGGCTTCATACGGTTGATGATATAAATCCTGCATTACCCATAATAAGGAATACACCATAATTCCCATAGGTTAGGGTAATGCAGGATTTAGATCATCAACAGTACCTCGAGGATTTCGGGACTGTAGCGACCATTTTGGTGGAGTAAGTCGCCTTTAGCTTCTTGATCGCTGCATGACCCCAAAACTTCCAAGCCCACTCCTGCTAGGAAAGTTTCAACAAGGCTGCCGCAATGCTTTCATAGGCCTTGCTGAACCATGACAAGAAGCCCTGCACAATTTGTAAGCTATCTTGGCCACCTTCAGCTTTGTTTTAGCGAGCCCTAAACCCTAAACCCTAAAAAGCCGGGCTCTCTGGAAAGGGCTCGGAGGTTTCCAGGTGGAAGAGTTCATATCCAAACTGCAAATGTGCACCGCCCTTAAAAAATCCCTTAAACTGACCTTCAACCCTAAAAACATCCCTTAAACTGAAAGGCCCCGAAATGCTTTCGCCCAAAACCCTCACCTTTCAAACCCGGAGCCTTGCTCTTCTCTATCAGCTACACTCAAAACCCGCTCTCAACCCCCAAAATTCTGTCTCTCTTCAGAGTGGAGTTTAGGGTTTCGGGTTTAGGGTTTAGGCTGAAATCCTTTAGGCTGAAATCCGCAAGCCTTAGGCCACCAAAGTCGCCCCAACCGGACTCCAACCAAACAGCTGACAGACGCGACGAGCCCGAGTGCGCTCGCCGATTTCGCTGCAACCCGGTCATCCCCAGTTTCCCACGCCTTATCCGAAACCCGTTCGCTGCCTTAGTGAACACCCCTAACCCTAAAAACCCTAAACCCGTAAAGCAGCAGTCAAGCTATAGAAAGCATTGCCAAAGCCCTAAATAATTACCCTAAACCCCAAAGTTGGTGAACCGTCCCGAAACCCGTCTGCTGCGTTAGTGAACACCCATAACCCTAAGCCCTAAAAACGGGTGGCATGATGTAAGCTCATGCTGGCGGTTTGAGTTCATGCCAACTATTGGCAGGCCAAGGACCTTGGCTGCTGCGGAGTGAAAGGGTCAGCGCACTTTAAAAAAACCCGAAAAACAGTCAAACTATAGAAAGCATTGCCAAAACCCTAAATAATTACCCGAAACTCCAAAGGTAGTGAACAGTCAAGCTAAATAAAGCATTGAACCCCTCTCCTTTTTGCTTCGGAAGACGCCAAGGCGAACCTGCACGAGGAGCACGATGAGGGCGATTGTAGCTGAACCCGCATGGTTTAGGGTTTAGGTTCTAGGGTTTAGCTTTAGGGTTTAGGGTGGGTAAGCCTCGTCATGTAGACTGTACTGTAGACGCAAAGCAGATGTTTGTGCAGTCTTATATTCTTACCATTGTCACTGCGGCTTTCAATATTGCGATTCCTCTGGTTGTTCGAATTATTGCTCTCATCAGAACTGGTTGTGACTAGCGCCTAATTACTTTCGAACTTTCACTTAAGATGTGTGATTACTTTAAGTACTCTCCTGCGGTACGTTTCTGGTGGGGGGGGGTCGGACGTAGAGTTGCCAATGTGCTACAGGCCTGCATCCGTACATACATGCATACATATATACGTACAGTACATGCATTACAGTATTAATTTAAAAAACCTACCTGCATACATGCATACATGCATGCATGCATGCAGACCACCACTGTCACTTTCAGAGGCAAAGTGTCCGAGTCGGGCGCAGCCTACGACATGCATTTTTTTAGAGGTGAAACGAGTGAGCAAAGCAGAGATTCTGACAACGTTGGAGAGAACATGTTGCCCATCGAGGTCCTCAATAACCGGGGCAGCCCTACCGAGCAGTTCGCCAACCACAAGACAACCACGGCCGGAGAACAGAGGCATCCTTGAAGGCAGCGAGTGCTTTGCGCGGGTCAACAGCATCAGGAACCAGCCACTTTGCAAAATCAGCAGAACATAGAAAGTCAGCGAGCTTGTGATGTCACAAGGCCCAATGCACTGAGACATCCTGCGAGTTCAGCATCAAGAGTGTCTCTCCAAGCCCGGGCAATGGCTAACAATCGTGACTGCTGACGACAGACCGAGCTGAAGGCAGCCCTGGTAGCGTCGACGAGGGCAGCCAAGTCTGGAATGTCAGTGGCATTGCAAAAGATGTCTTCAAGGGAGGCAAAAACTCACTGGTGCGCTCTTTGGGCTGCGGCTGCGGTGAAGCCATTTCCTGCTCCCAGGTATTCACCATGTCTTCGCACTGATGACCCTCCACCATCATCGCTTCTTGCCCGTCTGTTCCCGTAGACCTTTGAATCACGCGGCAAATGCGGTTGCGTGCCTCCTTCTGCTGCTTGTAAGCGAGTTGGATGTGCTCGTCCAGCTTGACCAGGCTCTGATGATGCCTGGTATGCTCCTGTTGCCAAGTCTTTTTCATATCAGAAACATACGTGTTCCGGTGGGCCTCTCGCTTGAGTCAACTTCTTCACCCGGTTTTCGGCTTTCCGAGCGAGGTTGACCAAGTTCTGAATGTCGTGAACAAAGCGACCTCGTCCGTCTGTCCCTGTAGCACCATCTGCACCGGTCACAGTAGCCGATGTAGTGGCCCCAGCGGGCCAGGAGGTGGGGGCCGAACATCGAACCTGGGAATCTGCGACGTCTCCTGTGGTGGCCACTGCTTGCCCGACGGCGAATATGCACCAGGCCAAACACGCCATGGCCGCTGCTGTTCGTTGCCACCTCCCTGAGGACGATTCCATGTGTCCCCTCTTCCCATGAGCCGGAGCAGAAAAGATCTGAAGTCGGGACTCGAAGAGTGACGTACCGCTAGGGCACACAGCCTGTGTTCCAGGGCGAGCTCCTCGCCTGATGGAGGCTCTAGTATAAGAGCGCTTCCGGCGCGCCCCTCTCTGCCAATCAGGTGATCGAGGCAATGGCTCGTGCACTCGAAAAAGGAACGCACTTCTTAGTGCTGGGGCAAAACGATATTTTTCGGGAGTCGCGTACATACATAAATACATACATACATACATACATACATACATACATAGATACATACACAGATACATACATACATACATACATACATACACAGATACATACATACACAGATACATACATACATACATACATACATACATACATACTTGCATACAGACTTGTGCATATGCATACCAAGATCTAAATGTGTGTGCACACACAAATGCTTTCCAACCGGGCGGATGTGACCGTAGCTGCGGAGTGCGGACACCCTGGCAGATCGAGACAAAGAAGTCCACAATCAGTCAGAAAAGGTTAGGGATTCGGGTAGGGCTTGGGGGTTGAGTCGTCTGAGTCATGACAGATCTAGAATTCAATTGTATTACCGTATACATCTATATGTCCGTAACATACATCTCACACATCGGTATCTGCTATCTTAGCTGGCGTCATTATGTCAGTTGTTGTCGTTGTTGTCGTTGTTGTTGTTGTGCAACAACCATGTTGCAAAGCCTACCGCAGGCTGTTGCTGCTGCCATGGACGCCCGGCGTGCCCTTGGACCAGATGAGGAGGGGGCCTTGCCCGGGGGAGATCATCAGCGACGACGTCCAGTCCAGCATCACCAACAACAGTTTTGAGGAGATCATGGAAGCCGTCAGGAATGAGCAGAACAACGGTGACATCTCCTCCGAAGATGTCATGCGCTGCATCCCTCGAGGCCTGATTTTGCACCCAACGAAGACAGGCTGGCTTTCCTGTCGACATTGCAACAAGAACGGCAAGTTCCTCGAGTTTCCCAATGATATTGGGGTGAAGCATCACTTTGCGCGAGGAGGAGCTCATAATCCAGTCGAGACCCCTCCGCCTCCGGGTAGCTCTAGCATGGCCACAGGGGACGCTCCTGCCCCTCCGACTCCAACTCAGGATGCTCCTCCCCCCCCAGCTCCCTCCCCCAGTGTGGCCAGGGCACGCTTTGCACTTGGCATGCCCCCCCTTCCACCAGGTCACGCCCCTCCCTCGGAGCCTCGGGCTTCCACTTCACACACAGCGGAGCCTCGGGCTACCACTTCCACCGCCTCCTCCCCTCCCTCCCCTAAATCCAAAGCTCCACCCCCACAGATTCATCCGCAGCCCCCCACAGACTCACTCTACTCTCCATCCTCCCCGGCCTCCCCCGCAGACCCACCTCCCAACAGACGCAGGTACAATGCTTTCCAGCCGACGGAGGAGAAGCAATCGTCTGGGCCAACCATGTCCGAGGATTCTGCTTCTGACACCAGCGATGGCCCACCACCCTGGGAACAGCCGGTGGAAGTCGACAACATGGCAGTGGTCAAGTACCAGGGCCCAGTCACAATCCACGCGATGGTGGATCCAGTCCCGGGGCCATCCTTCGAAGACCAGGCCAATGCCTTGCCGAAGCGGGACAAGATCATCCAGGTCTGTCAGTCCGATGAGATGTTCACCTGGGTGCACGCCCTGGCCACCATTCTGGTTATTAACGAAAAGGCTGT
>CAJNJA010009756.1:0-14610 GCA_905231915.1 Symbiodinium necroappetens | reverse complement strand
AAAAAGGAACTACTAAGGAGCCTATGGGTAAGCAACGGCAGCTAAGAACCCCTGCGTAATCCCAAAAAGGAACTACTAAGGAGCCTATGGGAAACAGGTTTCGACTGAGGTTAGGACGCAGGGATTGCGTGTACTCCACGACCTTCAAAAGTCATAAATTCTAGGATTGTCGACGGGTTTCGCTGGGTTTTAGAAAGTAGGTTTCCAGTAGGGTTATAGGGTACCCTTAAGGGACCCTGTTTGCGGTCATCCTACTCGTGACCCTACTGTACTCAGTCGGCCGATCTTCCAACTGGGGCATGACCCAGAGACTCCAAAACCCCTTAAATAAGGAATATACCTGAAATCTTATTAGGGCTCCGATTACAATTTAAGGTCCTTAATTAAGGGGGTTTTTGGAGTCTCTGGGTGTTTCCCGCGCTGATGGGATGAAGGGTTTTATGGAGACAGGACTCGACATTTCTGGTGAGAAGCCAAAACTCAGAACTTTGCAATCCTGAATTGGACATAAACACGAACCATAGAGCTCAATTCATGGAAAGCCACGACAGTCACAGATGGTGTATGTTGACTGACTGGCTCATAAAGAACGGTTTGTGGCTTCTGAAAAATGCTCGGAGGCTTTTGAAAGGATATCCCAAACCCACCTTAAACTACCAAAAACCTTCTTTTTTGTAGGTTCGTATCATAAACTTGGCTAAAATTGAAACTGGCCTGAAAACCCCAAGCTGCAAAGCACCAAACATACTAGATCAGAAGATATAAATGGAAGCCCTGGTGAAAGCCACTAACGTCACCCTACACAGTGTCAGAGCTCCGAAACACTCATGCAACACCTAAAGGACCTAATACCCCAAAATGAACAGAAAACACACGCGGGACACCCAACATATGAAACCTTCAAGCCACCCCCAAACCCAGGAAATCCTAATTAACCATAACTGGTTCGCTGTTAGTCATATTACAAATTATCATTTTCAATTTATAATCCTTATTAGGGTTTTATTATAACTAAATTGTAAAATTGTATCCAACAAGGACCCAGATAACCTTATCATCATACCGTAGGGCCCCATTGCTCGTACACAGGCAAGGCTCAGAGGAATCTGGGATCCGACCGTATAGGTACGAGCTCTCTGTCCTGTTTTACCCTAAGGGTCCCATGGTACCTAAATAGGGCTACTAGGGCTACTATAATAAGGTCTCTATAAGGGTTACATTAAGGGCTCTATAGGGTTTAGGGTTTAAGGGTCCGATGGTACCCAAATAGTATATCAATTGGCCTTAAAGCAGTCCCTATTTGGGTACTCGGGGGCCAAAGTATCTCCTATTTGGGTACATGGACCCTTAGGGTTATGCTGTCTAATATGGCTACAGCTCCACTCACCAGCTGGACGTTGGCAATGACTTGAGGCTGTGTCAGGCCCTTTGGGCAAAGCCTCCTTTAGAACCCGAGAAAAAACCAAAATCAACCCACAAGCCACAACCCTGTTAAAAAAAAATCCACCTCTGCATCTGAATCCTAAGACCTAAACCGCTACGCCCTGAAACCCAATCACAGAGAGAGTCTTCCGGCAGCTGTTGATTAAGGCTTAGGGCCGCTTAGAGCCTCAAACGACACTAAAAGCTACAGCCGTCAAGCCTAATTTGGTACCCACTGCCCTTAGCATCAAACTAGCCTAAGAGCCTTATAAAAATAGGGTCTTCGGGCCCAAAGGCCTTCAAAATATGAGTCCCTTGAGGGTATAAGGGCTGTAGCACCCCCTGAAAGAACCAAAGAAACCTGAACATCCTCAAGATCATAAACCCAGAGACTCCAAAACCCCTTAATCAAGAACTATACCTTAAGCCTAAGGGTCCATGTACCCAAATAGATATACTTTGGCACTGTAAGTAGTCCCTATATAAGTACTTTGGGGCCCATGTGTATACTAGTTGGGCACCTGGACCCTTAGGGTTAAATTATAGTAGGAACCCTTTTAAGATTTCAGGTGTATTCCTTAATTAAGGGGTTCTGGAGTCTCTGGGAATTCCCCGCCTTCTTGCTGTCTTTTCTGGTTTCCAGGGCCTCATCCAAGGCGGCCTGCTCGAAAGAGGGGACGAATTACGTAGCATTTTTTTCGGTGACAAAGCGCTCCTTTAGGGTTTAGGTTTGGGGTTTAGGGTTTAGAGTTTAGGGGTTTGGGTTTAGGGTTTAGGGTTCAGGGTTAAGTATCCTAACTGGGGCTTTATGCTAATCCTGCATCGGTTTCTCATAGCCTACGTGCCATGCCAAGTGGCTTCTGAGAACTTCACGCCATGCACTACACACTGACTGAAAAGTGTTTCCAAGGCTATTGCCTAGGTGCTATGCGACTTTACAAACGCCTTTTCGGATTCTATCAGGGTTGCGTTCGGAGGCGGTGGCCGGGATTCTACGGATTTCCATTGTAAAACTAAGGTTTTTCCTGACCTTTCTTGGGCTTTAGGGTGGTATTATATGGCTACCCAGAGGCTCCACAACTCTTTATACAAGGAACATACCTGACTGGTCCCCCAATAGGATCCATGATGATCCATATATACCACCATTGTTGAGTTAGGTCCCAAAAGACCATCCTGGAATCCTTATTCATCGTTGTTGGGGCCCTATTCCGCTAAAGGGTACATAATATGGACCCGGGGAATTAGAGGGATCCTGCACCTGATCTGAAGTTCATCACAGGTCTTTGGAAGTTCTGCGAGTGTCAACCCGTTTTACCGTGGTTCCGGGGTCCAAGCCCCCATCGAATACAGGATCCTAAGACGAAGACCTATCCCTAAACCCTCAGACCTACACCCCTAAAGCCCCAACACACCTAAACTTCTAGATCCCCTCAAAGCGCTAGAACATAAAACCCGAATCCCCCAAAATTTGATCCCCCCCTGAAACACCCTAGAAGCGACTGAAAAGAAGGCAACCTCTCAAGCAATCAATCCCCAAAGAAACTCACTATAGAACCCGTTAAATCGCCCCAAACGGACCCTTAAAGCCCTAAACCCTAAACCCTATAGAACCCGTGAAAGAGCCCCGAAACGGACCCCTAAAGCCCTAAACCCTAAACTCTATAGAACCCGCTAGAAGGCCCCCAAATGGGCCCTCCAAACCCTAAAACCCTAAACCCCAAACCCTAAACCCTAAAACCCTAAACCTTAAAGCCCTAAAACCCTAAAGCCCTAAACCCTAAACCCCAAACCCCAAACCCTAAACCCTAACCCCTAAACCCTAAAACCCTATAGACCCATAACCCCTAAACCCTTAAGCCCTAAGCCCTTCAAGCAGGGACCTCGGAGAGTTGGAAGGAGCCAATGCCCTTGACCTCCGCAGCGGCGGCGGTGGGTTTTTAGGGCTTACCTCCGAGCAGACTGCCTACAGTCTCCATTGTAGTTCCTTTTTTTGGTGTAACCATGTATATGTTAAGGAACCGAAAAGGTAACCCCAAAAAGGAACAACAATGGAGACTATAGGTAGGAATTACCTCCGAACAGAATTGAGGTCCAAACCAAAATAGGGCTTAGGGTTTAGGGTTTTAGGGTTTAGGGGTTTACGGGTTTGGGGTTTAGGGTTCAGCAATGCCAAGGCTTTTGGGGAATATACAATCAGGTGCTCCCTACATGCCAAACTGCAGCTATCTCAAACACAAGCACCCAGTTGGTCAAGGGTCGGTCCAGGATCTGCATGGCTGGGGCTTTGCAGCTTAGCATGCGCTGTTCCGCAACATTTAAGAAACGTAAAACCGGCAAACAGGAACCTCTGCATGACCATCACGAATCGAAGTGCTACACCTGAGCATCTTAGCAACCCCAAAACCAAGCAGCAGAACATCAATAATTGACAGTTACGACTCTTCCCCAGAACCCTGTATACACCTTATGCCTCGCTAAACCCTAAACTTTTCCCACGCGGCTGTCCACCACGACATAATTTCTGCAAACTTTGGAGCCTTAAACCCGAAACACGAAACCCGAAAAGCATGACTGTGAGACGGACGGCACCTGCATGGGAAGAAGAACCCTGCGCTCCAAGAGCTCGAACACCAGGGTCTTGTGCTCGCTGTAGCAAAAACTGGGCAAAGAGTTACTTTACGGGGCCTCTTAAGGGTTTAAGCCTCTTAGGGTTCAGGGGTTTAGGGTTTTCGGGGCCCTAAACCCTAAACGTAGGGTTGAGGGCTGAGACTTCTGGGTTCTGGGTGTAGGGCTCATTAGGACATTAGGGCACAATTTGCGATCTTCAGGCTCGAGTGGGTTTCAGGGCCAGGGCACCGAAATTTAGCGACAGTTAAGCGCTCACTAGCAGGTCCACCCCGAATTGCGTCTAATACCCAGCTAATCGCCATCTATTAGTAAATTTTGCTATTAGGCAGCTAGTAGCTAGCTAATAGCTAGCTATTAGCCAGCTAACAGCTGGCAATTAGCGCCGGCGCCTTGGTTGTGCTGGGGGGGTGGCTTGGGGATGGGGGCCTAGATGACTATGATCAAAGGGTTCAAAGTCTTTTGGGCTCAGGGTTTTAGCCGGTGCTGCTGGGAGCTGGCTGATTCTGGGGGGCTTTGGGGGTTTATAGGGGCTTGAAGTTTGGGGTTGCGGGATTTATGGCAAAAGCCGTGCGGTTTAGTATTCACTAGTTTAGGGGCATGGCTATAGGGTATGGATTTTATAGGGCTCACAATCTGAATTGCTTAGGGCTTCGCACTAGCACGAACTATGTTCCCGGCTCACGTGCGGGATAGCAGCCGGCCTCCGCCTTGTCTACGCGAGGCTTCGGGCTCCTTTTGGGGCTTTTGGTCTTCATCTGTCTCCTCGATTTTCTTTCTATTCTCTAGAAACTTCTGCAACCTTGCTTCGACATTGAGGTCGTCCTCAGTACAACAGGTTAGGACTCAAGTTGCCTTCCAATCCCAGTCGCACTGAGCAATCCGCAGGAGGCTCAGTTGAGGGGAACATCCTACATCGAGGCCTGGACCACGGCGAATGCTAAGCTAACCCGGCCTGGCCCACGCCAGGACGGCAGAACATCCGCGATGGAGCTCGTATTGGAAATCTTAGGTCCCCTGCAGGAGATTGCAGAGCCAGGCAGAGCCAACTTTCCTACAGCACTTGCAGAAAGTGCTGCTTTAATCCTGTTGCAAGCAGCCGCTGCTTGCGGTTGCATGATAGTCGCTTCTGAGGACCTCGTGGCTCCCGTGCAGCTGGTCACGACCAGGCCCATTTAATTTGTTCAATCTGCTTGCGCGGGACTGCCTAAGCAGTACTCCGACCCTGATGGGGTGTGCCCGGCGCTCGTCGACTGCCCGTCGGAACC
The DNA here is from genome assembly GCA_905231915.1 of Symbiodinium necroappetens. Classification (NCBI taxonomy): domain Eukaryota; class Dinophyceae; order Suessiales; family Symbiodiniaceae; genus Symbiodinium; species Symbiodinium necroappetens. Next base: position 9,292 of record CAJNJA010009756.1, on the reverse strand, counting down.
CTAAACAATAACCCTCCCTACACCCTAAGTCCAAGAAGCCCTACACCAACGAGCATCCGTAAGCCCTACACAACACTCTAAGCCCTAAACCCTAAATCCTAAACCCTAAAGCCTAAACCCTAAACCTTATAAGCCCTAAGAATCCCTAAACCCTAAGCAGGCCCTAAGAATCCCTACACCTCTGAACCCTAAACCTTGTAAGCCCTACTTCTCCCTAAACCTTGTAAGCCCTAAGCATCCCTACACCTCTGAACTCTGAACCAGAACATGTCCTCAAATGCCAAGCTCCACGTCCAACGCAGGCCCCTGATGAGTAGACCTCCCTTACCGAAGGCTGAATATTTAGGGTTTAGGGTTTTAGGGTTTTGGGTTTAGGGCTTAGGGTTTCTATCAATTTGCAGCTCAACCCTTAGCATCAAAATAGCTCAAAAGCCTTATATAAATAGGGCCTTTGGGCCCCAAAAGCCTTAAAAAAATATGAGTCCTGCGAGGGTAGGGGCAAGGTGCAGGAGTTGAATTACGTTAGAAGCTCGTAGGGTTTGCTCTGGGTATGAAATACCTCTGGCCCCCAGAAAAATCCGACCCCTGTGAAGAAGTGTCAAAAAAATATAGAAACCACAATAAGGACCCCGAATACGGTAGGTTTTTGTTGGCGACCTCACCCCTACCCATAGGCTCCTAAGTAGTTCCATTTTTTAGGGCTCATACTTAGAATCCTGTAAGGTAATCCCAAAAAAGACACTACTAAGGAGCCTATGGGTAAACCCCTAAACCCTACGAGTATGTAGAAAAGTTACAATTCCCTTAATTGGGATTATAAGTAAATATAAATATAGCTACCTTAATTATCACCCTACTTACTAAGTCCCGTGATCCTTTAAGTGTAAACCCTAAAACCCCTATTACCTTATCAGTCCCTAAACCATGGGACTTAAGAAGAACCTCAACCCTATAAACCCCTAAACCCCACGAGTATGTAGGAACTCTAAACCCCAAAACCCTAAACCCTATAAACCCGATAAACCCCTAAACCCTAAACCCCCTATTACCTTATTCCTTTAAGTATAAACCCCTAAACCCTACGAGTGTGTAGGAACTCTTGTCAAACGCCACCGATCCGCACCGAGGAGCTCTCCAGCGATGTCGAGCGGTATCCTGCGCTCCAGTCGCCTACCCTGAACCCCCCAAAGACGGTTTAGGGTTTAGGGGTTTAGGGTTTAGGGGTTTGGGGTTGAGGGTTTTGGGGTTTTGGGTTTAGGGTTCTGAACCCCAAAGACAACGGCATTTTGGGCACATGCTTTGAAGTTCGGGGATTAGGGCTTAGATACGGAAACCATGCTAAAGAAACATATAATAAGAGTGTAGGAAGAGCCATGAACCATTTTAGGCACATTGACATGCTTTGAATACCATGGGCATCTTGGCCAGTGTGTGCTGGAGCGTGAGGCAAACACCGGCCCACTAGGGTAATTTCCACCAGGACTCCCTAAACCCTAAACCCTGAACCCTAAGGTGGACTTTTGGGTTTAGGGGTGTGTTTGGAGATAAGGCTCTGTGTTTTTCATTCGACATTATATAATCCCCCAGACTAGGGCTTGTCTTTCGTCGCATTCTTCAATCATGTCGAATACCCTTGCCCTCAAAGGACTCATATTTTAAGACTTTTGGGCCCAGAGACCCTAGTATGTAGGGCTTTCGGGCTATTTTGATGTTAAGGGATAACAATGAGAAAGCCCGAAACCTCATCCAGCCCATGCGTAGACCTCAAAGCAGCCCCCTCAAACCTTCTTGACCCGAAACCCATAAATCCTGTGAGCCCTAAACCCCAAACCCTAAACTCTAAAACCCCAAACCCTAAACTCTAAACCCTAAAACCCTAAACCCTAAAGCCTAAAGTCTAAACCCTAAAACCCTAAACCCTAGACTTCCTAAACCCTAAACCGCTAAAACCCCAAACTCCAATAAACCCGAAAAGCCCAAACTCCAATAAACCCTAAAACCCCTAAAACCCTTATAGATCCCTTTAAAGGAACCCTTATAGTACCCTTTAAAACCCCAAACTCCGATAAACCCTAAAACCCTAGATACCCTGGGCGCCTGAGTCCTTCCTCTTCTACAGCCGCTGGGGCCGGAATCGACGACTCCTGGGTTCTTCTTGAATCTTTACCCTAGAGGTTTAGGGTTTGGGGTTTTGGGTTTAGGGTTCAGGGTTTGGGGTTTTGGGGTTTTGGGTTTGGGGTTTTGGGTTTGGGGTTGAGAAAAGGCTCTAAGGACTCAGATTCTAAGGCTTTCGGGCCTAAAGATCATATTCTACCCATAGGCTCCATGGTAGTTCCTTTTTTTGTGGTTCATATTTATAGGATCCTACAAGGTAATCCCAAAAAGGAACTACAAGGGAGCCTATGGGTATATAAGGCTGTTAGGGTTAAGCCTACATCCTGCATCCTGTTTCAGATCTTTTGCTATTCGGAATGCTATTTTTGGGTTATTAGGGTCGGCACACTTCTTGTCTGAAGGTTGCGTGATGAGTTTTTTTAAGGTTTTAGGGTTTAGGGTTTAGGGCTTTAGGGTTTTAGGGTTTAGGGTTCTGTAGGGTTCACGCCTCAGTACTTGATCGGTTCTGTTTCAACGAGGGCTCTGCCTCTCTTCGTTGGCGAGTATGCTTAAGCAATGAAAAGAAGGCCGAAACGGGAAAGTCCTCCGGTAAGATAACGCCGGTTTTCAGAATCCCCAGCAGCCCCGAGGCAGACGTCATATGAAAAAACTGATAGAATTCGTCGCCAGTGGCTTCCTGAATATTCGGACCTGGGAAGTTGCGTGTACGGAGCATCCAAACAGTTCGGCCAGACATCGTAGTGTACGAGCGGCCCCAAGATATGAGGCTCGAGGGCTGATACCCAAGCGTATGTTTAACACGAGAAAGAATCTCCACGACCTCATCACGATGCGGATGCACTTCTCCATGCGTAGAAAGCAAGTCATGTAGCCACATAGGCCATCTGGTTAACTCACTCTCGGAGTACTGCTGCAAACGCTCAAAGTCTTCTTGGGTGTACTGTTTACGCTGACTCATGGTTCTCAACCGAGAAAACTCAAAAGCATAAAACAATCCTTTGGGCACTGTTGATCTCGGAACGTGTCCTAGCGCAGGCCAGTCGTAGTTCAGAGGGATAGAGTTCGCTAATCTCACAGCATACGCAAGATCATCTTCGGTGGGGTCTTGGGTCGGGTGCGTCTTTGGCTCGCCCTTGTGATTGAGCTTGACGTCGTTTAAGACATTCGACGTTGCTGAAGGAAGCAAAGAGCTGGGCGGAGGAATGCTAGCATGCGTAGCTCGCTGCAAGAATCCAGAAATACTTCCAGCTGATGGTCTAAACGGCGATAACGTAGGCTCAATAACTCTGGGAGGGGGCCTTCTTGCGTGGTGGTCAGATGCCGCGCTGTGGTCGGTGTGTGTGGGAGGCAAGGGTGGAAAAAGTGGTGGTGGAGGTGGTGGTGGTGGCAGTACTGGTGTAGGTGGTGCTGGTGTTGATGTTGGCATGACAAGTGGGTCCGTGGAGCTGGGAACTGTTCAACCCCCGCCCCCCCAGCTGAAACTCTGCTACACTCCTAAACCCTAAACCCCTACACCCCTAAACACCTAGACCCCTAAGCCCTAAACCCGTAAACCCTAAACCTGGAGCCATAAATCTGTGACCTTTTCTGGGTTGGGGGAACACCAGCTTCGCTAGATCATCACCTTGCAAAGGCTTGAAGTCCAGGCGAAGAATCTAACTGTTCAGGGTTTACCGGGGTTTTGCTCCTAAACGACCTTGCGGGGTATAGGTGTCGGGGTCCAGGGTTTAGGGTTCTAGGGGTTCTAGGGGTTTTGGGTTTTGGGGTCTAGGGTTTAGGGGTTGAGGGTTTAGGGATATGGCTTCAGACTCCAATTACCTACAGTTTTATGGTTCCTACCTACCAATTAAGGGCCAATGACCAAACACGACCTTCGCCGAGTGTCCGAGGAGGCACATCGAAGGGCTCTACTGACGCGACCTTCAGAAAATACAGCAGGATGCCTAACATAGAGCCTTACGGTTTAACAGCACCCCCCAACTACGCTCTATTATACCCTAAATACCCACTATTAAGAACCATCAGGGCTCTATTAAAGGGTACTTGCGGGGTGCTGGTAGGGTTTAGGGTTTAGGGCGTGAGGGCCTAACATAGAGCCTTCGCGACAGGATCCTTGTCCTCATGAATCAGAAAAGTCATCCTAACTAACCGTAGAGGTCTAGTGAAGACGCCAGAATAAGTATTACCGCTAGTAGTGTTCCCTTGGGGTTCCTGAATTAATGTACTTGCTTTTGTGTTACGATTATACTATGACCTACCCTGAAAGATCCCCAAATCCCACTCCAATTATAAGTCTGCCCCAAGTCTAAACCCTAAACCCTAAACCCAAAAATCCTACTCCAATTTATAAGTCTGCCCCAAGTCTAAACCCTAAACCCTAAACCCAAAAATCCTGCTCCCATCATGAGGGCCGCTATATCAGGTCGAGTGGCCAGATTTTCGGGGAAGTGGGTTCGGGCCGAGAGCCCATCGGCCCTTAAGGGTTTCGGGTCTAGGGTTTACGGTTTATATAACCCTTAAGGAATATTGCATATTATGCTACAGTTTAGGGTTTAGTGTTTAGGGTTTAAGGTTTAGGGAATATATTGCATATATACTTTTAATATGGGTCGTATATACTACGGTTGATGATATAAATCCTGCATGACCTTAAGGACCCTAAACTATGGGAGTTATGGTAGATTCCTTATTATGGGTAATGCAGGCTTTATATCATCAATATCAATTATGGCTTGACTACTTAAACTGCATTCCCCTTTCATTTTGTCTAAGGGTAGAGGCTCATCATGCACCCCCCCCCCTTTCGTGTCTCTTTGGTCTGCTTCTCGGGCTCCTTGCCTAAGATCCTCGACTGCTGAGGATCCCTCAGCTTGGACTTCTGGGCTCTGCTTTTGGAAAGGGCGGGTGGGGAACGGAGAAGTTTTTTCGGGCTCAGGGGTGAGATTGTTACTCTCTCTAGGTGTTGTGGTTCGGGGATTTGGATCAAGCAAGCTTCGTATTGCGACGAACTCGAAGACTCCAGCCACCACGAATACACTCACGGCAACCGCGAAAAGACTCGAAACAGCCACAAACAACAAGTCGACTGACGGGCGTTACAGTCCGCCTTCAAGCTGCCCCAGTTACACACGGTTTAAGGTCTAGGATTAGGGCTTTTAAACCCCTAAACCCTGGCCGTGTTTAGAACGATCAGGACTCGACCCCACGCCGAGTATGACCTGAAGTGGACTCAGAGCCTAAGCCCTAAGCCCTAAACCCTGAAGTGGACTCCGAAGGGCGCAACCTGAGGCCCTAGCATCCCCGGTTCTGCCTTTGGGCTACTGAAGGAGGATCTTAAATTGGCCTTAAGGCCCCATCGTATAGTATGGTATATCGGTACATGGACCCTTAAAGGATGTCTGGTTGAGATTCCCAAAACACTAATAAGTTAGGGTTTGGGAATCTCAACCAGACATCCCTTAGGGTCCATGTACCAAAATAGATACACTTTGGCCTTAAAGTAGTCCCCGTACTTTGGGGCCAATGTATATACCATTGGGTACCTGGACCCTTAGGGTTAGGGTCCATGTACCGATATTTATTAAACTCTAAACCATGAACATCCCAGGCTGAGGGCAAAGCCAACGGCGCGATAAAGTCCGCTTGGTCGGCGGGGCTCCACGGTCTGTGAGGGTTCAGGGTTTAGGGTGCAGGGTTTAGGGTTTATGGTTTATAGGGCTCAGGGTTTAGGGTTTAGGGTTCAGAAGTTTTCGGGAACAAAAAGGGTTCAGGGTTTAGGGTTCAGAAGGTTTAGGGTTGAGGGTTAAGGGTTTAGGGGTTCTGCCAGGCTGTACCTTGCTAATATACGACGGGGTTGTGGGGCATAAGGAGCCCAAAGGAATGGCATTGGCACCACTAAGGTTTAGGGTTTGGATTTAGGGTTAGGGTCTAGGGTCTAACGGGGGCGCATAACCATTCCCGCACCCTGAGAACACGTGGTGATCATGCAAATCCAAAAAATGCCCTCCTCGTCCTAAGCCGCATAAGCCATACCTCAATGCCAATGAGCCCAGCCTCAAAACTGACCCTTTCAGGACATGTATCAAGAAAAAAAACAAGGAGGCCCCCCCATAAAAAATAGGACGTTTAGGGCTCATTTAACCCACATGGTGAATCCTAAGCCCTGGAGTGTGAACTCTCAGAACCCCTGAACGCTAAACCCTAAGCCTACCGACAGAAAGACATGCTACTTCTGAAGGGCTTAGGGTTTAGGGGTTAGGGGTTGGGCATAGAGGGGTCTTGGTGACAGGACATTTTTGCTTTTTGCGATCGCAGGGGCACCCTCCACATCATCTTCGGACCCCTGTACATCAGCTGGCATAGGGTTTAGGGTTCAGGGTTTTAGGGTTTAGGAGTCTAGGGGTTCAGGAGTTTAGGGGTTTAGGAGTTTAGGAGTTTAGGGGTTTAGGGGTTTAGGGGTTTGGGAGTTTAGGGGTCTAGGGGTTTAGGGTTCAGGAGTTTAGGGGTTTAGGGGTTTAGGGTTTAGGGTTTAGGGCAGCTTCCCAGACACTCATCCCTTTATCTGCACAGCACCCTGCACTGAAGCTCCGAAAAAAAGCGTTATCACGGCGATCGCCGGTGACTTCAAAAATCTTCCATAGTCTTGAGAGTCCATATATACTACTCTTATGGGATTAGGACTCGAAACCATAATGAAGATGGTCTTTCGGGCCCCAATTCCATACTGGCAATGTATGTGCACACATACATATATATATATGTATACATACATATATATATATACATATATATATATACATATATATATATGTGGATCCTCTGGCTACCCGCTAGGCATGAGTAGTTTGTCAGGTTTCCAGAGACTAACCGCATCTTCAGCTTCCGCATCTTCCCGGCAAGCAGCGAGTTGAAGAAGCCGCTGACGGTGGTCAGAGCTTAGGGGCTCGGGTTTAGGGCTTTAAGTTTGGGCGTCTCTTTTGACCCAGAGACTCCAAAACCCCTCAATTAAGGAATATACCGTAAATTATAACAGGAACCCTAATAAGATTTAGGGTATATTCCTTAATTAAGTAAGGGGTTTTGGCGTCTCTGATAAATTAGGTTTAGGGTTCAGTGCTCGCGCGAACCACACAAGCAACGCTTTCTGAGTGGGTCTCATGTTCATGATCGATGGATGGCAGCCGTACTAGGAAGTTACTCGAACCCTAAAGATTGGGTACTGCCCCCATACAGTAACAGTCTACAATAGGGCTACTATTAAGGGCCTTACACATCCATGTCATGAACATTACTCAATCTGTTGCTGAGTGGGGACAGTATCCAACCTAAATATTCGAACAGGGTGTTCCCTAAACCCTAAAATCTAAACCCTAGGCCCTTAACTCATATCATGTGCAAAATCCCTAGACTGCCAACAGTTTATTCCTCAATTGTTTAGGGTCTAAGGTTTAGGGTTTAGGGGTTTCGGATTCAGCGGCTCCGGATCGAGCAGTATCCAGTCGAGCTTGCTGGTTGGAGTCGATGGTGGAACATCAAAAAATACTTACCCACCCAAAAAATATCCTAAAGCATTAACAAACGCCCCCAGCTGACAATCTTCCCAAAGCCCCAAACGAAATCCTAAACCCTACACGAACTCTAAACGGAATCCTAAATGGAAACATAAACGGAACCCTCGGCGGAACCCGAAAAGGAGCCCTAAGCGAAAGCCTAAACGAAACCCTAACCGAAACCCTGAAAGGACTACTATTTTAGGATTCGGAAAATTAGCTTTCGGACTGCTATTTTAAGGCTCGGACTACTATTTCAGGGTCCGGACTAATACTTCAGGGTTCTGTTATTTTAGGGTTCGGACTACTATTTTAAGATCCGAACTGCTGCTTTAGGGTTCGGACTATCACTTTAAGGTTCGGGCTACGATTTTAGGATTCGGACGACTATTTTAGGGTTCGGACTATTGAATTTTGGGGTTCGGACTACTATTTCGGATTCGGACTACTATTTTTGGATTCGCACTACTACTTTAGGTTTCGGACTATTATTTTCAAATTCGGACTACTATTTTAAGGTTCGGACTGTTGTGTTACGGTTCGGACTTTCATATTAGGGTTCGGACAACTAGTTTTTTTGGATTGAGACTACTATTTTCGGTTTCGCTCTGTTACTTTAGGGTTCGGACATTGCCCACGAAACAACGAGCCTTGCCCACGAACCTTGCCCACGGAGAAACGAATCTTGCCCGCGAAGAAACGAACCTTGCCCACGAAGATTCGAGAAACGAACCTTGCCCACGACAAAACGAACCTTGCCCACGAAGATCATTCAGGTTTAAATTGCTATTAGTAGTAGACAGAGAGGGTTTAGGGTTTAGGAGTTTTTAGGGTAAAGGGTTTGGGGTCTAGGGTTTAGGGTTAGTAAAGGGTTTAGGGGAGTCGCTGGAAAGTTGCAAACGCCAAAATGCTGAAAGCTGCAGAAACTGGAACCAAACCCCCTGAAAGCCGAAACCGTAGGCCATACCCCCAGAATCCACGAACCCTGAATCAACCAGAAGACCGAAACCGCTTCTCAACATGACACAACCCCCAGAGAACCCAATACACCTTAATTAAGGAATATACCTTAAACTATAGGGTCCTTATTATTATGGTCTAAGGTATCTTCCTTAATTAAGGGGTATTGGGCCCTCTGGGCCCTGCGCTAAGAGGCGCTCAAAAAGAGACTTTAAACCGAGGCCTTAACATCTTCGTGTTCAGGAGCTTAGGACTTACCCTAAGGGTCCATGTAGCCAAATAGATATACATAGGCCCCAAAGTACCCAAATAGGGACTACCTTAAGGCCAAACATGGACCCTTAGGCTTAGGGTTCAGAAAGGTTTCGGGGCTTCGGGCTGGCGGTTCACAGGTTGGGGCGCGAGAGCCAGGGCTGAAACCCTGCAGGGTTTAGGGTTTAGGGCCGTTTAGGGTTTAGGGTCCTGGTCTTAGGTTTAGGGTTCAGGGTTTAGGGTTGAGGGTTTAAATAGGGTTGCGGGTTTAGGGTTTAGGGTTGAGGGTTGGGGGTTTAGGCTTTAGGGTTTAGGGTTGAGGAATTAGGGTTTAGGGTTTCGGATTTAGGGTTTTGGCTTTAAGGTTTAGGGTTTCAGGTTTAGGGTTGAGGTTGAGGAATTTTTTGCCTCCCACC
>CAJNJA010009755.1:0-14610 GCA_905231915.1 Symbiodinium necroappetens | reverse complement strand
CTTCCGCCGCCGCCGCCAGCAGTGCCTTTGTCATCTGCACCTCCAAGGCCTCCGTCATGGCCACCACCGGGGGGTTCGTCCGCAGCAAGGTTGCTCGATGGTGTGGTGGATCGATAGCGAGCCATTTACGTCGGCTTTCTGAGTAAACTCTTCCCGGTGTCGCAGGCAATAAAGGAAAGACTGATCATGAGAGGGTTGCCCGTTCGTGTTGGAGTTGACGTCTTTTTTGCCTGGGTTTGGGGACCCCAAACCAGTACCCCTAAGTCCTCAGGCCTCACTGCCCTTCCTAAACCCTACATAAACCCCAAACNNAAACCCTAAGCTCTAACCCTAAACCATAAACCCTAACCCTAAACCCTAAGCCCTAACCCTAAACCCTAAACCCTAAACCCTAACCCTAAACCCTGAACCCTAAACCCTAACCCTAAGACTGAAACCCTCACCCCTCACCTTCCCAGGCAGGCAGAGCTCTTGAGCGACGCGTCGGCGGCCATTCCCCCGTCGATGCTTGGGATCAGCATCTTAGCTCTCAGCCGTACCTTTGACAGGGCTGGCATGTGCGACGTAAGGTTCCGGGAATGCGAAACCCCAAACAATAAACCCTAATTCTTAGGAACCCTGTATAAAATCTGTTGGTATAGGTTTTCGGGATATGCATGCCGGGCAGGCCCTGTCCCCCCGAGACGGGAGGAAGAGCTTCGACGGGTTGTTGCAAAGCCCTTTATGCCCTTAGCCCCTCATCCCCCAGACCCCAAACCCTAAACTCAGTGTTGTTATTTTCAGAGTGTTGTATGGGTTTGTTTGCGACTGTTTCCTCCGGATCAGCACTAAGCTTGTATCCTCCAGCTTACTTAATCTCATACCTCGCGCTGGCCCCAGTTCGGAGGAAGAATGGATGATCCCCTCCATAGTTCCCATATAAGTTCATGTGAGAATGGTGTTGTGTACCCTGTTCAAATTGTTCAGGTCCCCTATATCAAAACTTCAACCCCGCAACTCCACATCCCTTCAAAAGCTCTTCTCGAATGTGCAGTGACTTAGCAGGAATGACGAAGTGGCAACTTGACCTAGAATCGTCAGTCGCGATGGTGTACAATCTTCTCATCATGTCCAATAGAAAGCCCGAGTACAGCTGTAGTTTATGTGTATATATATATATATGTTTATTTATCTGTTTGTTTATATTTATATAATTTATATGCATATCAATCTAGTGGCGCACTGTGTAGGCACCTAAGTATCCCGGGTTTTTACCTGGGTTGTCTCAGAGCCGCCGTAGAGAAGCTTCGAGATTCGACACCCTAAACCCTGAACCCCTACACCCTACACGCTAAATCCTAAACCCAACACCCTACACCCTCTAAACCCTAAGCCCTAAATGCTACACCTACATCCTATAAGCCCATATAAGCCCTAAACCCTAAACCCAAGGCAGGGCAGGTGCTGCCAAGCGCGGCATCCACGGCGTTCGTACGGGCGACGACGCCTCCGTCTCGCCGGAGAAGGCGGGAGGGCTTCGCGCGTTTGAGGGCTTTTCCTTTCAGGGAGGTGGTCTATAACCGTTTCTATAGTGTTTCTAGTGTTTCTATAAGGGTACTACAAGGGTTCTAGATGGGTAATTAGCTCTCTAAGTTAGGGTTGCTTTGATTACAAGGGTGCCTTACTAGATTTGGGTTCTAAACAGGGACCGCCTCATTTAGAGAACTACCCACAAACACACAGACGAATACATACATATACACGTATGTGTCTTATGTACATACACCTCTTAGTAGAAGTACTAACGCAGTATGTACACTCGACGAATATGTACATACATATTTGTACATGTACCGAGACATGTGTGTATATATGTTTATAGATGTATGTCCTGAACAATGAGCCATCAGTGGCACTAGATCTTCGCCTAAACCCTAAACCCTAAACCCTAAACCCCTAAACCCTAAACCCTAAACCCCTAAACCCGAAACGCTAAACCCCTAAACCCTAGACCCTAAACCTTCTGAATCCCCATCTCGTCAAGTTCATCGGGGGCTTCACTGGGAAATGCAGGCCCTGGACATGCTCAAAGACGGATGCTTGGCCGCAGTTTGCTAGGGTCATCGACAATGAGAAGAAGGCACCTATAGTCTCCATTGTAGTTCCTTTTTGGGGTTACCTTTTAGGATCCTTAATATAGATTTGGTTAAACCAAAAAAGGAACTACAATGGAGACTATAGGTAATTCACAAAAAGAGGAGCACGTTTAATGGTTAGGTAGCTACTAGAGGCGCTTGGCTGCCTCTGAGACGACGGGCATTAAATTCTAAACTGGCAGTGTATCTGAGCAGGTTTTTCATTCTCTACTCTATAGCGGCACTTCCGAACTGATTTCTTGCGGACGTTATGCACAGTACAAGGACTGTGCACCCTAGGATCCTGATGGAATTCGGATGGCGGTCACTTGACTTTCCAGGGCTCAATGTCATGTGCCCATCCACACCATATTTGGGGAGCCCGAGGCAACGATCGATTCGTCGCAGGCGGGCCTGAGTTCTTTGATAGTGCGGTGCAAGTTGAGAGTGCTGAGAAGAGCTACTTGCTGGTTCGTTCGTGTGATGCGAAGCATTGCCCATTTGCAGCTTACATCCCGCTATTTTCAAGCCGCCTTTCATCAAGAAGCGTGCCAGCACAGACGTGCATACCCGGGGCAATCAGTAGCCTGAGGCTGAAGTCTTTTCCTTTTGCCGGCCACAGCGGCGAACGAGCACTAAACCCCCAAGCTTTGGGAGGCACACCTGCCAGCGTTGCAGCAAACTCGAAGATGAAGACGGCCCTGGTCAAGTCAGGCGAGCGGTTCCAGAGTTCTTTGTACTTTGTACGTTTGCTGTTGTTGTGCTTTCAGGCCTGAGCGCACTTAGCTTTGTAATGTCTTGTTGTGATTCCAAAGCATTCAAAAACCGAAAGAGATTGGGTGCCGCTCGCTTGCAGGACAGGCCCCGCACACTGCAATCATCGGCTGCAGCTGGGCTTACAGCCATTTGGGGTGTAGGATTTCATCTTAAACCTCTGAACCCTAAACCCAAAACCCCCAAAACCCTTGAACCTTAAACCCTAAACCCTATTATGGTAGCCTAAGCTTAAGCTCCAGGCTTCAGGGTTTGACTGTGCAGCTGGGTAGCAGATAAGATTCGTGGAGGTAGAGGGCTGCATAGGGTTGTAGGAATGAAACCTAGGTAGTGTTAGGGAGACCCTAAAAAGGGAACCTTCTTAACCCTACTTATGATGGCGCTCTTAAAAGGGACCTTATTGACTAGGTCTATATCCCCTAGGTCCCCTTAGTCTTAACTCGTAGCATAGGGCTTTAGGAATGGAAGAAGTCACAAGGCGCCTGAGTTGAGAACCTACCCATAGAAATTGAAGAGTTGTTTATATTGTTCCTCAAGGCTGATCCTTATCATAATTGTAGTACATTGTACTTTCACCCTGATATCTATAGCCTAGAACCCGAACTTCTGTCGTATCGCCGATCCCAAAACCTAACTGTAGCAAAATGTACCCTATAACTCAGACCCTATCATTATGGTAGAAGATAACCCCCCAAAAAACCCTACCCTCTAGCCAAAATGCGATTATCATAGCACAATATACCTCCAAATCCCCACTCATGTTCTTAAGGTACCATAACACCAGAGTCACCATGTCCAGTTATGGTATAAAATCCCACCCATAAAACCCTTCTGCTTGTAGTAGGTGTTATAGAGCCCCCTAAACCCTAAACCCTTAAACCCCTTAAGGGACGCCTTCATAGGAAATCGAAATGAAACAGTATCAAAAGCCCCCTATCTTAGTCACTGTCGAAGGCCCCCTAAGCCGGGCAGCTGAAATCCCTAGCCCTAAGCCCTAAACCCCCTAAACCCTAAACCCCCTAAACCCTGAACCCTGAACCCTGAACCCTAAGTGGAGCCAGAAACCCTCAACCGCCCGGCAGGGTCACATAGGAACGCTTAGAGTCATTTGGGTAATTCTCTACCCTTTAGGGTTCAGGGTTTAGGGGTTTAGGGTGTATGGGTCCTTTTAGGGTTTCTTAAAAGGTCCTACAACCGTTTCTAAAGTGTTTCGATAATGGTACTACAAGGGTTCTAGATGGGTAGTTCTTTGAATTAGGGTCTCTTTTCGGATTCTTTTTTATAAGGGCTTCGTACTATTTTTGGGGACCTATAAATTGAGCCTACTTTTATAGGGTTTAGGGGTTTAGGGCTCTAAGGCTTTAGTGTTTTAAGGCTTTAGGGCTCTTAGGGGTTTTCGGGTTGCTTCTCATGGTTCCAGTGGTACAACCTGAGTTCACTACCCAAAACTTAGCCCTAAACCCTAAACCCAAATCTTAACCCTAAACCCTAAACCCAAAGCCCAAATCTTAACCCCCTCAACCCCAAGGCCCGAAACCCAGCAAAAAAAAAAAAAAACTCTACGGCCCTGGACCCTGCAACCCTAACAGAGCCCAAGACCCGTTAGACTAAGGGAACCCAAGGATCTATTTGGGTTTCGGGTTACAGGGGGCCTTATAGTTAAGGGTTTAGGGTTTATAGGGTTTATAGGGTTTAGGGTTTAGGGTTTATAGGGTTTATAGGGTTTATAGGGTTTAGGGTTTAGGGTTTAGGGTTTATAATTAAGGAATATGTCCCTTAAATGATAGAGGCCTTCATCTTATGATTTTAGGTCTACTCCTTCGTTAAGGGTGTATTGGGTTCTCTGGGACCTTAGGACTCTAAACCGAAGCCCGGCGACCCCCATCCAAGCCAAAAATTGTAGGATTTAGGGTTAGGGTTTAGGGTTTCAGGATTTATAGGGATTATAAGGTATAAGGTCTAGGGTTATCCAACTGCTTCAAAACCCGACACCTTAAAACCGAGACCATTCGCCCTCAGCTTTTCAGCCAAGCCTGACACCCTAGAGCCCTAAACCCTGCACCCAAAACCCAATAGGATACCAAATTTAAAGTTGGTTAAGCCAAAAAAAGAACTACATTGGAGACTATAGGTAAACCCATAACCCTAAACCCTAAACCCTAAACCCTAAACCTTAAACCAGACCCAGGCCCCTGATTTCAATTCCTACGTGCCCAGGTGCCGACTCGAGGGCACCCATTGAGACAGTCTTCGATGCCATGCCAGGCGGAGCCCTCAACCCTTTAGGGTTCAGGGTTTAGGTTTACGGTTTAGGGGTTTAGGGGTTTAGGGGTGCAGGGTTTTAGGGGTTTAGGGTTTAGGGGCTTAGGGTTTAGGGTTCAGGATGTAGGGTTTAGGGTTCAGGGGCTCTGAACCCTAAACCTTGGGTACTGCCCCCATACAGCAACAGTCTATAATCGGGCTAGTCAGGGCCTTATATATATCCATGTTATGAATATTACTCAACTGTTAACTGAGTGAGGGCATTATCCAACCTAAACCCCAATCCCTAAACCCTAACAGGCGTTTAATGTTCGGGGTCGAGGATTCTTGTCGTCATGAAAGCGTTCGTGCGGGAGGGCCTTAAGAGTGTGCCAGTGTTCCACGAGTTTGCGGGGTTCATGAACTAAGGGTTTAGGAGCTTCAGTCGCTCTTGGGTTTGGGACTATAGGGCTTAAGGTCGAGGGTTTCGGGTTTAGGTCTCAGGGCTCATGGTTCAGGGTTTACGTTTTACGGTTGAGCACGGTATCGAATCCATGCTGGGTTCCAAGCGAGTGCTTTCGTGGCCGTTCTTTCCTCAGTGGGACCCGGCGTTGTATACTTATGTTTAGGGCTTGGCATTTGTATGCGCGCTATTAAAACAGCTGTAGCGGAAGCGAGTTTCCGCGCGGGATTTCACGTCAGAACGTACCGAAAGTCTCCAGTGTAATTCCTTTTTTTGGTTCACCACATATATATTAGAGGATCCTAACCATAACGTTGGTTAGCCAAAAAAACTACAATGGAGACTGTAGGAATGAATCATGATGAGATGAAGGTCAGGCGTTCGCTTCATTGCAGTTGCTGGGGGACTGGTTGAGCTTCCGGCTTGTTGCTTTTGGCAATTTTGAGATCTTGAGTGCTTTCCAAACCCTAAACCGTATATAAGCCCTAGAAGCCCTAGACCCTAAACCCTTTTTGCCCTAAGCCCTCGAAGCCCTCGACCCTAAACCCTATAAGCCTGAAGCCCTAGACCCAAAACTCTATAAACCCTGAACCATGCTAAACCCTAGACCCTAAACCCCATAAACCCTCAACCATTTTAAACCGTAGACCCTAAATCCGATAAACCCACAACCATGCGAAACCCTAGAATAAAAAGAATCTGAATAAGAAAGAGATAAACATAATAATAGAATATAAAATACACAGATGATGATGATAATAATGATACTAATATAATAATAATAATAAAGGGGCCGCAGACCCTCAGACCTGAACTCCCGAACCTCGCGGTCGCATCCTCGGAGGTGAGATTTTCGTCCTCCGCAATGCGGGCAACACTTGCACTCACGCCGAAGGACTACCGGTACAGGGGTTAGGGTTGGGGGTATAGGGTTTAGGGTGTTCCGGGTCTGGATGTACGTGAGAACTAGGGTAGTGTCGAAGTCTATGTCATAGGAACATTACTCGTTGGGGCACAGAAGTATGCTCCCACTTGGCTATGTGCCGGAACCTATTTTGTTCAGGCTTTACGGCTTAGGGGGGCCCAGCTTGCATTTTTTCGTGTTTGGGTTCAGGGGCTGGAGGCCCAACATTTCACTAGTGCTGGTGGAGCGATAGATGGTGTAGCCTGCTGCTCAGCATAAGCTGGAAACACTAGGACCCTAAACCGTATAAACCCACTATGATACAATCCTGATAGAACCCTTACAATATACCATAGAGCCCTTAGCCATAGAGCCCTTAGTCCTAAACCATAAAGTCCTGATTCAAATTCTGCAAAGCCTTCAGCAAACAGAAGCCTACGCTTTGAACCCCTAAATACCCTGGCAGTAAGGCTTATGCAGAGGCTTTATAAAGGATTCATTATGCAGGGTTTCACACGACTTTTTTCAGGGTTAAAGGGAGTTTAGAGTTCGGGCCTGCATGGGCTGAGAAGGGTTTTGGCTTTGGAAAGGGGTTTTGTAGGATTGAGCAGGGTTGGATAAGGTTTCGACAAGGTGTTATTAACGGTTAACAAAAAGAGTTTGCCTTTGGATCTTCCTGGAACTTTGCAGGCAAGATCTCGGCAGGTTAGCACCACCAAAACCATCGAATCCGAACGCATCAACCAGTGATGGCCGTTTAATCCCTACAAGCCCTTGCTCTACTTAATATCTAGGTGCAAACCCCTAAACCCTGAACCCTAAATCCCCAATCCTACCCGGAAACCCTGAACCCCAAACCCTAAACCCATACTTGCAGCACTGCTTTGTTTCGGAGGCGCCATGCTTGGCAGCTTGGAGTTCTGCACCGGCAGCTTTGCCTTGGAAAGGGACCTCCTTATGGGTTTACTATAAGAGCCTAAATCATTGCCTATACTATTTTGGGGGTTCATTGTCATAAATAAGTCATAACTATAGTGGAATATACCCTAAAACCCAACTCTAACTATTAAGGCCCTATATCAGGGTGTGGGGTTTAAGGGGGGGTGGGGGTGTAGGGGTTTTGGGGATTAGGGTGTAGGGGTTTAGGGGTTTAGTGCTCAGTAGTTGAGGGGTATAGGGTTTAGGGTGGATTCTCAAATTGGGTTAGGGTTCCCATGCTTATGATCCTTGTGTTTGGGGTTCGGAGGTTTAGGCTATAAGGGTTAGGTTTTGCCTGTCTTGTCCGCTGTAGTTCCTTTGTTTGGTTCAACCAACTCTTACGCTTAAGTTCAGGATCCTATGAGGAAGCCGAAAACAAGACTACAATGGAGAGTGTAGGATAGAGTTCGTTAGGCGTTTTGGCTTGTTGCCGAGTGCTTTGAGGGTTCCTTCAGTTGCACTATAAGGGTTTCTATCAGGGGAACGAGGGTTTCAGAGCTTGTGGGTTGAGGGTTGGTGCGGGAGTGGCATTTTCGGGCTTTGTGGTGAAGGAATACATCCTAAGCAGCCAAGCATTCGTTTCAATGCCCGAATCCCCAAATCCATGACAGCAGATGTAATGTAAGCCCCACATCCAACACAACTTAAGACGTAAACCCTAAACCCTAAAACCCTAAAACCCTAAAGCCCTAAAGCCATAAACCCCAAAGAACTAAAACCCTAAACCCTAAAACCCTAAAGCCATAGACCCTAAAGAACTAAAACCCTAAACCCCTTCAGACCCTTAAGACCCTAAATCCTTAATCTGCAACCCTCAGGCTCTTGGAGCCTTCCAGGGGGGGAATGTCCGAAAGTCCGGCACGCTCGTATCTGTCTTCGGACAGTGCTCTACCCATAGGCCCCTAAGTAGTTCCTTTTTGGGATTACCGTATAGGGTTCTAAATAAAAACCATAAGAAGGAACTACTTAGGGGCCTATGGGTAGTTTGTGCCTTAGCTAAGCACCGAAACGTTCCGAGGCAAGCTGGGGTCTCGACTGGTTATGGTGCCTTGGCGGCAGCCGGAAGAATGCGGGGCCTTAGGCTCCTAAGTGGTTCCTTTTTATGGTCTATATTTAGAATCCCATAAGGTAATCCCAAAAAGGAACTACTTAGGGGCCTATGGGTGGGGCCTTAGGTTGCATGCATGCATTCCTGCATTCATGCATCTATAAGTATGCATGCATGCACGTGTGTATGGCGTACGCAGAAGCCCGAAGAAGAACAGACAGAACCCTAAACCCTAAACCCTAAAACCCTAGACCCTAAAACCCTAAACGCTACACCCTAAGCCCTAAAACCCTAAACGCTACACCCTAAACCACGAAGTGTGGTTGCCGAAGAAGACCTCTGTCCTTGCAGGAGCGATTAGGTTCCCGGGCTCCGGCTCCAGGGCTAAGGGAGGCTTGTGGGTTTAGGGGTTTTTGGGTTTAGGGGTTTTGGGGTTTAGGGTTTAGGGGTTTGGGGATTGGGGGTTTAGGGTTTAGGGTTTAGGGGTTGAGGGTTTTAGGGTTTAGGGCTGACGTTGTTGATAGTCACATCGTCGGTCCCGAATATGATCGAATTGAGCAGACGCCTTGAGCCCCACTGCATCCACAGCACCAGACCCTAAATCAGCATCACTATGATTATTATTACTGTTATTCTTACTCTTATTCTTATTGTTATTATTGGGATTATTAACAAGATTATGACTATGATTATGATTACTACTACCAGTACCATTATTGTTAATAGCAGTATTAGTACTATAGTTGTTAGTTATTATGATTGCTGTTATTGTTATTTCTTTTTTCTTATTCTTAGTATTATTAATATTATTATTATTATACATACTATCAAAAGCTACAGCAGCCACAACAGGTGCTCGGCCACACGAAGTGCGGTGCCATTGTCGGTGCCACGCAGACCTACCTGGCCAAGAAGGATGCCAAGGGTGAGAAGGGATCTCCAGGACCGGAAGGTTGAGGGTGTTTAGGGCTTTTAGGGTTTTTTGGGGTTTAGGGTTCAGGGTTAGGGTTTAGGATTTAGGGTTTGGGGTTCAGGGTTGAGGGTTTAGGGTTTGGAGGATGCCAAGGGTGAGAAGGGATCTCCAGGACCGGGCTTGCAGGCCTCAGAGTGTTACATGGTTTAGTGTTTAGGGTTTACGCATATGTAGGGTTTAGGGTCTACGACCACTGAGCCCCAAACCAAAGAACCTGCGCCCCTGACTCTAGGATTGTTGGGATTCAATTTTAGCATTTAAACCAAAGAGTTCAGCTGAACAGGTGTCTGGTTATAGCCTGCATCCAGTGCTACAGGCCTCTACTACCTGTTACGGCGCGCCGCCCGACACACGCGATGCGGAGTGGCGACTCTTGTGTGACGAGCAACCCGACGGAGTTCTATGAGCATTCTGCAGCTTGCAACGCGCGTCGCAACATGTCGTGTGGAGGCCGTCGCACAAGTTGTTGAAAATGCCGGTCCCTTTTTGATCCGGCTGGTCATTTTTGAAGCCTTCACAAAGCTGGCCGGGTGTGGACCTTGAGGGCTACAAGTGCTGTGAGCATGGCTAGTAGTAGTTATCAGTATGGATGCTTTGAGGGACGTCAGTACATTTATCATGGTATCATCACTTGAAATTGTGGGCCATAAACACGTTGCTCGAGACTAGAAGTATTTTCGTTCAATCATCTGCACTTTTTTCTAATCAAGGCCCCATGAGCCTGGAGTAAAGCTGGTTTAGCTTTTTGGGTTAAGTTAATGGCTATGTAGTTTTGGGGCTTATAGGTTTTTAGGGTTTAGCCTCCAGATCGCCCGGATACCCGCCCCCATTAGCAGAAGAGGCTTCCCCTACGCAACGTGATAAAAGCGCCGATTAAAACCTGTTCGGTATCCTGATGACACCCTTACAAGACCCCTGATGAGCTCTGAGGTTTACAAGTGGCGTGAAAATCGCAAACCAACCCTAAACCCCTAGCCAAAATCGCAACCCCTAAACCCTAAACCACGAGTCGCGCGGGTTTGCAAAGGAAGTGCCCTGGAGGGTCTGCTGGCCGACCTCGCCGGCGTTGCGGAGAAGGTGCGGGATCTTAGGCTGTTTTTGGTATAGGGAGGGCTAAGTTAGGGTTTAGGAGTTTAGTAACCTAAAGAACCTAAACCCTATCCCTAAACCCAAAACCCTAAACCATGTGAGTTTGGCAGCTTCCAGTTCTGAGTTGAAGAGCATCGGTTGGAGCCTAAGGGGTTTGCGGATGGAGCGTTTGAGGGCGGAGGAGGGTTGTGTCGGCCACACTAACTCTAAAGTATAGGGTCTAGGGTTTAGGGGTTTAGGAGTTTAGGGTTTAGGGTGCTAAAGTAACCAAAGGGATGGTGCTCCTCTTCTGGATCTACCTGGTCCTGAGCTTCAAAGTCTTAGAGCAACACCGTGTGAAGAACTAGACAATCTCAGCAACCAGCTACAGTATACCCATAGGCCCCTAAGTAGTTCCTTTTTGGGAACACCTTATAGGATTCTAAATATGAACCATAAAAAGGAACCACTTAGGGGCTTATGGGTACGTCTACAAGCATCCCTAGGGTCTGTCCAGCAGAAGCCCTACGCCTAATTTCGTTTCGGCAACTTTGCGTCTGGTGTGTCTGCCACCTTTAGGCAATCTGTGGTTTCAGGCTCCTGGGGTCTAGGGTTTGGGGTTTTTGCTAAGCCCCAAACCTTGGAAACCGCGTTGGCGTCCCGGTACTGCTTCAGAACCGGTTGAATTGAAACCTGCACCGCGAGGCCCCAGAACCCTTACCCCTTGGGTTTGGGGTTTAGGGTTTGTAACTCTAGGGGTTTAGGGTTTAGGGCAAAAACACCTTGAAAACGCTAAACTCTAAATAAAGCCCTGACATCTCCAAAACCGTCGGACACCATCAGCCGCTGAGCTTCACCCTGCCCTACCCGCCCTCCAAAGCCCTGACTGTCAGGTTTTAGGGTTTAGGGTTTGGGATTCAGGATAGTTGGTATTGTATGCGAACACTTGGCTGAAACATGAATGCATAATGCATATCTATGTATAAATAAACAAATAAATAAATTCATAAGTGTGTGTGTATATATATATATATCTGTACACACACACGTACATATAAGACATAAATAAACAAATAAATAAATAAATACATATCTATATATATATATACATATATATAGGTGTATATTTGTATCAGGCAGTTGGACTCTTAGCTTCACCTGCGTTCAAGGCTGCAGCGGAGCTGGGCAAGCGTGCCACTGTGGAGCAGATCGCCGCGCATGCAGTGAAGGCAGGGACTGGCCTTGTTGGGTTTAGGTTTCTGTTTGAAGATGTTGAAAGCTTCAGGTTCTGGCTTTACCGTGTAAGGATGCCGAGAAATTTGGGGCTTGGGGTTTCAAAGGATGGGTTTTGGGTTTCTTTGAGGTGCTTTGGGGTTAATTCGGGTTGAGGAGGTCGGGTTTAGGTTTACCTTGAGCTCTTAAGCCCCAAACCCGAAGTGTTGTTTCGGGGGATGCCGCAGAGCTGTGCCTGGAATCAGGACTTCTAGGGATTCAAGTGGCAGTGGGTGTTTTTTTGGGGAAGGGAGGGGGCGGGGTTGTTGAAATGAATTCCTGATGTAGGTACCTAGCTGGCAACATTGAGCCCGGAATATTCGCCGCCGTCGGCACTGCTGTTTCCTAGCCTTCTGCACATGGCTACAGGTCGTGATTTCTCACACAGGTTCAACTGAACACCGACATTCTTGGCCCCAGACTTTCCACCTACCGCCTACCCACTACCCACCTCCCTGTCTACCTACCTGCCTGCCTACCTGCCTACCTACCTGCCTACCTACCCACCTGCCTGCCTACCTACCTACCTACCTGCCTTCCTACCTACCTACCTACCTACCTACCTACCTACCTACCTACCTACCTACCTACCCACATACGTACGTACGTACATACATACATACATACATACATACATACATATGTTCATATTAGACATATAGGTACTATGAATATATCGGTGTAGGTATACCTGCATATATATATATATTTTGTATATATGTGTGTGTGTGCCTAAGTATGTGTGCTATTTATACACATATACATATGTTTGTTATACACATACATGCAGTCGTGCATTCATACTTGCATACATACATACATACATGCATGCATACATACATACATACATACGTACATACATACATACATACATACATACATACATACACACACACACATCTAGAGACAGACACATAGAGATAGATAGACAGACAGATAGACAGACAGATAGATAGATAGATTTTTACATATATTCATTTATATTCATGCATCTAGTACTTAATGTTTTGGTTTAGGTATGTGTTGAAATTAGATGTACATATATCTGCTTGTAAAAGCAATCTGTCGCATGATCCTGTGGAAGCCTTCTGCAACCTATTTAGCACCCCAAAACCTGATCTGAGCAGCTGTGTAGGTAAGGATGCTGCAGAATTGGGAACTCTCGTGGGGATCCTTAGCAGGTAACGCCAGCTAGCCGAAAGAGCACTACATGGATATAGAGAAGCATTCGTGTTTGTTTTAACGGTTGATGGTTTTGTTTGGCCGAGGGTGACTTTATATCAGTATAATACAATAATTATAGAACATGTTGCAATATATTATTAGAGAAAATTACTAATATAACATATTATACCAAAATATATAATGATACAATATAATATGATGCTACGCAATATGACATAATATGCAACATAGAAGCCCATCCTCTACCTTTGAGACCTCGGCCCTGAACCTCAGCTCGCTAAACTACCAGACGCTTCACGGAAAAAATTGCATCCTTCATGCTAGGTTTTCGGGTGTAGGGTTGAGGGTTTAGAAAACCACCAGCTCAGCTCATGGCTCCTAGAAACTCAGAGGTGAATGTCTTCCAGACCATGGAATTCCTTCTGAAGTTCAGCTGCCTGTCTTCTACTGCCTGGGGGATCTTGCTGTTGGTCGATTCTTATGGACTGGGTTCGAGTTTAACGCAGCGATTCACGGCAAAGCTACTGCAATCACGGGTGCCTGACGGTTTGACAAGAGTTTTGGCATCTTGAGGGCTGCAGGCTTCACGTCGTCAGGCAGCAGCAGCGCCAGCTCTGCTCGGATGATGATGTTTTCGCCATGCACACTGACCCGTACCCCCTCAATGTAGTTATTGTCAGATGTCTCCGGGATTTGCAAGTGCAGACACCATTTTGGAACAGCCTCTACCTGGCTGAATTTACCATGTTATTAGTTTGACATGCGTATGCAGGGGTGACTCGATGGCCGTGTGGGTGAGGCATGGTTTCTCGGTTCGGAAGTGCAACGCAGACCTAGAGGAGCAGGTGACTTGAGCAAGTAGCTTTACAAGTACTCTAGTTGGTGGCATCCCTAAACCTTACAGCTTAAACCCCCTACATTATAACTCTGACCCTACACGCTAAGCCCTAACTCCTAAACTCCTAAACCCTAAACCCCGCCTACCAAGTTCCCTCATCTTCAAGCATGGCTTCCTGATTTCGTTGAAAGCACGGACTTAAGTGCTTAGGGTTCATGGTGAAGGTTAGGGTTCAGCTGATCGCAAAGTGTAGCAATGTAGGTTAGTCTCTGGGAGAGTCATATAGAAGCCTGCATAATTACCAATATTCCTTAGGGCTCCTTATTATATTCATACTATAAAGGAGCCCAAAACCCTATTCTAATTATTAAGGCCCCTACATTACGTGAATATGAGATATTTGACCCTAAACCCTAAACCCTACTAAATCCCTAAACCCTAATTCCCTAAACCCTAAATCCCTAAATCCCTAAACCCTTGAACCCCTGAACCCTAAACCCCTGAACCCTAAACCCTAAACCCCTGAACCTTTAAGGGTTTCTCAGTTCCTGAAGGTCAGCCACTTCGCGACGCAGTGACCAGCGGCAAAGTCGACCTCCAAGGCTCTCCCGGAAGTAGCACTACCCATAGGCTCCTTAGTAGTTCCTTTTTGGGATTACCTTATAGGATTCTAAATATGTAGTTCCTTTTTGGGATTACCTTATAGGATTCTAAATATGTAGTTCCTTTTTGGGATTACCTTATAGGATTCT
>CAJNJA010009754.1:0-14611 GCA_905231915.1 Symbiodinium necroappetens | reverse complement strand
TCCTCCTCCTCCTCCTACCACTACCACTACCACTACCACCACTACTACTACTACTACTACTACTACCACTACTACTACTACTACTACTACTACTACGACGACGACGACCCGACGACCACGACCACGACCACTGCTTCTACCTTCCACGTTCCACAGCTACCGCTGGACAATCTTCCTCCTGAGCAGGCACCTACACCGGGCCGTCTGCGGCAAGCCGCGCGAAGCGCGGGAACAGATGAGCGTTGCTTTAGGTTCATTTTTGTGCGTACGCTCTGATGACTCCAAGTGCACGTGGGACGCGATTGTACAGGCATATGATAGCGGCATATGGCTAGAGATTGATCGAGATCCTTGGAGATCGGCGTTTAGCGGTGTAGGGTTTAGGGTTTAGATCTCGGGTTTAGGCCTTACGGTAGTGTTTACAAGAGAGGCTTGGGGAATAGCTCGCGGAAGAGCCTTCCGCAATACTCAGCAATTGAGTTTCGCTATTTTTGCAGGCCCGACAGTATGTACAGGCAGGACTTACGATGGCACTGCGATCGGCACCAGATGTTGATTGCAGGGCCTCTCTCCGGCATGTGATTTCTCAGAGTATCCCGATACTACAAAAAAGCCCGAATCATTTGCAACATTCTCCCTCAGAGTTCCTTCTTATGCCTATACAATACTACGGTTGATGATCTAGATCCTGCATTACCCGTAATAAGGAATACGCCGTAATTCCCATAGTTTAGGGTCCTTTAAGGTAAAGCAGGATTTCTATCCCGGAGCCCTCTTCGTATTCTTGAGGCGACTCTAGGGCTCCAGAGCAATGATGCAACTGAGGGTTCAGGGTTTAGAGGGGTTTGGGTCCAAACCGTAGGGTTTAGGGTTTAGGGTTGCGACTGAACACAACCCCAGGTCATCTAAAGGCTCACAAGAGGACTTGAAGCCTTGATTTCAACAAGTCCACACTCAGAAAACCTTAACCCTATACAGCCCAACCCTACCCTTAAAACCCCCGGTCCTTAAACCCGTTCAGTTCCTACACCTAAACCTCTAATCCCCCCAAAGCCCCTGATGCCTAAACCCTCAACCGTGTACCTGGGCACTGCCGGTTTGTGCCTTCCCTGTGCTCGAACACAGCCAAGCTGAACGAGCACGTGGAGCTTTGGATTACCAAGCAAACTTAGTCTTGTGGAATGTTGAGTGGTGAGGCAGCTGAATAGGAGTTAGGTCGTGTCTGTGCGCTCGTGTGTGCATGTGTACTCTCGCCATCTCTCTCTCCATCTCTTTTTTTTTTTCTCTCTCTCTCTCTGTTTATATCATATATATATATTATATATATATATACATACACACATACATATGCACACATCAACCCGAGCCTGGCGCGATGAAGACCACATGTCTGAGTCAACAAGAGCAGTCTTGACACAGCTGTATGCCATATCCAAGTCGACGATGGAACCGGCATCGTATCTTGTCTGTGACTTTCAGTCAGAGATCCAACAGCGCCATCCAGCCACCGCAGCCTAGGCCAAAGCAGCCCGTACCCTTGCATGTCAAAGCCAAAACCCTACCTGTCTACGCCTGCCAACTCTCGATGATACCCTAAGTGCCCACTGCCATGTTCTTCCCAGAGAGCCCAATACCCCTTAGTTAAGGAATATACCTTAAACCATAATATTAAGGCCCCTATAATGTAAGGTATATTCCTTAATTAAGAGGTATTGGGCTCTCTGGGTTCGCCACAGTGATACTTCCTTTCTATAAAGGGGACCGTAGAGGCTCGGTTCCCCAGGATGCTTGCACTGACAGCCCAATATCCCTCAATTATGCGATATACCCAACTGAGATTATGGATCCGTCTTACTTCGAGGATCTCCATTGTGTGTCCCTTCAGTAAGGATCCTTTCAATCCCTATAAGCCTGTTTGAGTTGGGAGGCTTCGAACGTTCTTTGCCCCTTAACAAGCGCGCAAGTCCATGCAACATTCCATCTTGCAGAGGGAAGGGCAAGACCTACGACTGGATGTCGCATCTGCGCCCCTTCGGATCAAAAGCATACCTGGCTGCTTATTTGAAGTCTGATGTATGGTTTCGGGACTTGAAGTATTTCAGAGTTTAAGGCGGTTCCCTAAAGTCGA
This sequence comes from Symbiodinium necroappetens, assembly GCA_905231915.1. Classification (NCBI taxonomy): domain Eukaryota; class Dinophyceae; order Suessiales; family Symbiodiniaceae; genus Symbiodinium; species Symbiodinium necroappetens. The sequence continues at coordinate 12,483 of CAJNJA010009754.1, read as the reverse complement.
GACCGCACGCCCAAAAAAACCTAAACCCCAAGCCCCTAACCGTCTACTCGAACAAGCCCTCGCTATATCTAAAACCCTAAACCCTATACCCTAAACCTAGTGACGGAGCCGCGCGCGACTGCAGCCTTTGGGCGGTCCGATTTTTTTCCCCGAAGGGTTCCACAAAGATGTATAGGGGTTTAGGGTAGAGGGTTTAGGGTTTAGGGTATATAGGGTTTAGGGTATAGGGTTCACAGTTTCTTGGGGACTCACTCAGCATGCATATTGAGGAGGCCAAGCAGCCGGCAGAAGAGTGGACGAGTCCGCCGGCTGCCCTCATCGTTTCGATAAGTTTTCTAAAGGGCCTGATAGCGCCGCCCCCGAGACGCACTGACAGACATGTTCCAAGCAGTTGTGGTATGAGACTTCACTGTCATGTGCGACCGTATACGCATATGTCATATGTGGTATACATATCTATCTATCTATCTATCTATCTATCTATATACATATATATGTATGCATAAGTAAACACAAAACACTTTATACTACACCGTTACAGCAACATTCCACCCTAGTGAAGTCAGAGTTCAGGTGCTCGGGCGGCGGCAGCACCTGTGTCTCACTACAGGCTCGACCCAGTGTGCGACATAGAAGTCGGAATAGTAATTCTTGACAGAAGGATATTATACTATCCGACAAATACCTATTCTAAATGGCTTTTATATGATACAGGATCTTCCGAAGGGGGATGGGGTCCCCCCTAATGTTACCATAGAATCTTCATTCTCAGGACCCTCAAAAAAGGGCCCTTTGGTTTCTGAATCTCCTGAATCTGAGGCGAACAGTAGCCAGTCGAATGTATTCAGGAGCATGAGAATGAGAGTGACAGCACTGGCGACGTTATCCACAAGCAGGTGAAACTTCTCATAGTCAGCAATAGCCTTCCGGAAGCTATCTTTCAGTGCATATTCCACGCCTGGTTCTGAGCACTCTGAAACATTGAGCAAGAATGTTCCCCAAACGTGACATTCCTAGACTCTAAGTCAAAAAAGCTATAAAGCTCCTAAATTCTAAAACCCTCAATTACCCTGGCAGCACCCTCAAAGGAACCTAGATTGTAACCCTGAGCGCTGAAGCAAATCCGAAAACGCTTAGCCGGAACACTTCCGAGGTCTCAGGTTCGACCCACAGCTTGAGTCTTTGGGGTGTAAGTTTAGGGCTTAACCCTAAGGGTCCATGTACCCAAATAGTATATATTGTGGCCCCAAAGTACCTATATAAGGACTACTTTACGGCCAAAGTATATACTATTTGGGTACATGGACCCTTAGGGTAAGGTCTAGGGCTTAGGGTTCAGGGTGTAGGTTCAGGGTTAAGCCTGGTCCCGTGCCCTTCTTGCAGAAACCCTTTTCAGCAGTCATAGTCAGGCAAGCACATGGCTTGTTTTAGATCCCTATCAGGGCAACTTAGATGAAGATCCGATACAGCAGGGCTTCCGAAGAGGAGGATAAAGCCTCATATGCCTTTTCTGAAACTCTTGTAAGCCTTCGTCTGAACAAAAGCTGAACGTGCAAGCGCCCGAGGAACTTCCAGTGGAAAATCCTTGGCTTTTGCGCTTCCCATTCTCGAAGCGACCTTGCTTGAAGTATGATCGCCCAGGGTTCTAAGCGGTTCATCTGCATACTTATAATGTGTTTTTTCCACTGTATCGGGCTCTTTTTTACAGGTAGGGAACTGAACCAAGTTACCACGGCTCTCACATGAAGTAGAGTTCATGTTCCAGGTTGTGGTGAGTGCATATAGGTCTCCTGAGGAGTATGTTTGGGGGTGTATATCGGGGGTTTCACTGGCTCATACTTGGAGGTTCATGGGTAATTATAAGTGGGGTTAGAAGTAGGGTAACAGTAGTTATAACCCATCTTAGAGGACTTATAACCCTACTTATAACTACCCCTGAACCTCCAAGTAGAAAAGTCTCCTACTTGACTTGAAGAGTCCACGCCCGGAGCGACACAGAGGCACCGCTTTGTTGATGTGGTTTTAGATGTTTACAGACTTTCCCTCAGGGTCCATGTACCCAAATAGTAGATACTTTGGCCTTAAAGTACTCCCCATACAGGTACTTTGGGGCCAATGTATATGCTATATGAGTACATGGACCCTTTGGGTTTGTTTAAGTACCAGGAGTTTCGAATGGTTGTCCCTAAACGAATGGTGGTCCCTAAACTCTAAATCCCTAAACCCGTAGCCCTACGATTCCTTCTTCACGGATGCTGAGTTGAAGAACACGCCTCAGCACAGTTTCTTGATGTGTTGGTCTAGCCCTTACTGCGCGGTTGCGGGGCTCTGTGGGGATTGTTGTTGCCATCATATCAATGTCTCAGCGAGCATCCAGATGGCAGGGGCATCTAAGATGCAAGCAAGCATAAGGCCCAACTAATCTAGGGGCCTGTATTATGATGAGTACGTTCCCCCCAAAAAGACAAACATTCGAATTATCAAGGCCCCTATCTCACTCAGGCGGCAAAGTTGCTGCTACCGCCGTACAGATTCCTAGCTGTGCGCATTCCGCGTACTATGTTGTCATTATATTGTGCTTGTTGCTGTCATTGCTGTCCGCTCGCTAGCTAGACTATGTTGGAAACATCTGAGTAATTAGTGTATTGCCTTTGGCCATCAGCAGATGTTACTCAGATATTGTTGTCAATGATGATGATGATAATGGTGGTGGTGATGAGGACGGGCATGATGATGGCGATGGCAAGCTTCACCACCACCATCGCCATGCCATGGACAGCTATGAAGACAACCGGAAGTATAGTGAATAAAACGAATGGATTGGGTTGCGACTTCTTGCTGCCTACTGCTTTGCCGAGGCGTACCGGAAAGATCCGAACACCAAAGCTCTCATCCTCTTCCCAACAAAGGCAGGATTTATTGCTTATGTTTCCTTAGGGCTTAGGGTTTAGGGTTTAGCGCCGAAGGTCCTATAACAGCGTTGCTATCGAGCGTTTTTGGTTTAGGTTTAGGGTTCCCTTACAGATTTCGTAAAGGGTTCTACAAGGCATTGAGGGCTCAGGGTTTAATGCAGAAGGGGCCAACACGAAATATTGACCTATCTTGAAGAAGGAGTTATCATTTACCTCGCTGGTGCTGCGGCTTTTGTATCGTTTCGCTCGTACCGTTCGACAGAGGGTCAAGGGGATTTACGGTTTAGGGTTTATAGTATAACCCTAAAACCCTAAACTAAGGGAGTCTGAGTAAATATGCACAATCTCTGAACGTGTTGGGATCTGGGTTTGGCAGGAGGTTCGGGGATCCTTGCAGAAGGATCCCTGTGATTATGGCCGTCTCGATCACATCCCAGGCCGGTACTAAACCTTGCAACACCTGGCGCCGCCCAAGATTCGAGGTTACAGGGGCCAGAAATATAAATATACAGTATTCAATAGTATCCCCTCATTATATATATATATACATACATATATACATATTTAATATATATATATATATATATGTATGTGTATATATATATATACACACACACTATCTTTCAACACCCGATTCCAATTGTTGAGATGCCCCCCCCATTAGGGCGACATGGTTTCCAGTCTCAGCTACCGTTTGACCGACATTGCCGGGTACGGGGCAAACCGCAGCGGCGAAGACTATGGTGAAGAATGTCGAGATGATAGCCGTCAGCGTCAGTGTACTTCGGTCCCAGGATGCTCGTGTTATGAACTTGCTGAAGAATCCTAAATCTCAAACCTATCTGCTCAATCCCCGGAACACCTAAGCTCTCACCCAGCGCCCTAGAACTCCGTTGCAGGACCCCTTTATACATCAAGCTCTGACAAAGCCGTGTAAAATCCTCGCATGTTAGCAAACCCTGAAGCTCTTTAAAACTCCTTCCCGATCTTCCGAAAACAAATCACACAAACTCTCACCCAAAAATCCATGAGGACCAGAGAAAACCCCTTGAAACCCTCCTGCTCTTTCTTTCAAAGGCACTGGCTCAGGATCAGCCCTTCGGATGCAGAATGTCCAACTGCGCGGTTCTGGGGTCCAAGAGAAGGCTTCCCTTGAAGGTTCCTCTACCCAGACCCCCGGGGAGGATCCAAAAAGTAGATCCCCTAAGGGGGTTCTTATAAAGTACCCTTTATAATTAGTAGTTAGGGACCCTTTAGATCCTCCCGGGGGTCTGGGTAAGGGTTGCCAAGAGTTTCCTGCAATTAGCTAGGGTCTTGCAGGTTTTATGGTTTGTCATATAGAAATTAGATCTTTCGCAAGAGAGTTCTAGTAGGTTTGAGGGGCCCAAACGAAGCTTCGCAGACCCTACACCCGCAAGCCTTGAGCCCTAAGCCCTAAACCTCAAAACCCAAACCCCAAAGCCCTAAACCCGAAGCCCATCTACAGGGGCCCTTACAGGAACCTTTTAAGGAACCCCCATGGTAAGGGCGGGGCGCTTTATCGGAGCCTTTGAAGAAACCTGCATAGTAAGGGAGGGACCCTTATAGGAAGCCCGGAAAAGCCCTGAAAGACGCGGAGGACAAGTAACGGTTTTGCCACTTCTCCTTGGGGGGAGGTTTCGGCTTAGGGTTTAGGGTTTAGGGTGGGGCTTATCAGGAACCACAAGTGCCCTTCATAGATCCCCTGATGGTCCTGAAGAGTGTGGGTTTCAGGGTCTTTGTTCAGGCTTTCAGAATTTTGGGGGCTTAGTTGGGGTCTAGGCTTCAGGGGTTGTTGGTTCAGGCGGAGCATTGGGGATTCGGGCTCAGGGTCTACGGGTTCGGGGTTGAGGGCCAGGCAGGTGAAGCTGCGCCGGCTGAGGAGTCACCTCACAGAAGATGCGTTGAGTCTAAGACATTGCAAGCTACAGTGCCATCATGGGCGTCTCTTCTTTCTGCTATCATGGTTGTTACCACTGCAAGTTATCTCCCCCCAATTTATGACCAACACACTGGCTCCAGAGCCCCTTCGAGTTGACTTCTCCGCCCCGGGACAGACTTTTGCTATTCATGGGACCCTTGGGCTGCTAGACTTTCTGAGTCTCGGTTATGAATATAGAGGGCCTGGAGAACGACCCTGAAGGCTCCTTCTCTGATTATACTATTGTACTTGTACTACATTTCGATCCCGCAAACCCTGTTCGAATTATTGTGGCCACTATAATTTTGCTGGATACAGGTGAATCCGAGCTCTTGCTGCCCTTCTCAAGCATTCTAAACCGGCTAGATAAGCCGGACTCGAAGTCAGCCTAGCTTTCGTCTCTGCAAGTTTTACAAGTCTCGAAGTAGTACCGATTTCCGAGATTCGTAAAGCATGTTCGACAGATTCCAAACCTTCAACTCAGAACCATAGACCCTTCAAACATTTATACCCAAAGTCCTCATGCGTAAACTAAACACCCTTAGGCCCCAAACCCAAAGCCCTACACCTGAAAAAGCATTGCCCACCGCTTCTGCCCGAGGCTGAGTAAGCTGCAGAAGCTCTTCCAGCAGGCATCGCGGGGAGGGGATCGGGATCAACAACAAATTATGTTTGGATCAAAAATGAAATTTAATTTGGATCAAGAAACAACTAAATTTGGATCAACCAAAATTAAACTAGCAGAAGGAAGGAAGGACGGAATGAAGGAAGGAAGGAAGGACAGATAGCAGGGAAGAAGGAGGGAAGGAAGAAAGAAAGGAAAGGAGAAAGGAAGGATACAAGGAAGGAAGGAACGAAGGAAGGCAGGAAGGATGGAGACAAGGAAGGAAGAAAGGAAGAAAGAAGGCAAGCAAAGAAAAAGACAGGAAGCAAGGAAGTAAGCAAGGAAGGAATCAAGAAAGAAAGGAGGGAAGCCATCAAGGTCTACATACATACATACATACATACATACATACATGCCTAGGTACTGGTTTTGATTTTTTGTTGATCCTGGTTTTAATTGACGTTTTTTTGTGATCCGTGCGGTTGAAAGAGTTCAGGAGCTTTTTGGCACAAAGGTGCGGAGTGTTGAGTTTGCAACATCCATCGAGCCCTAAAGCCTCCTCCGAACCCCGGTTAGGGTTTAGGGGTTTACGGACCTCTAGCGTTTTATGATACCACATGCCAGCCGTTGTGGTCAGGATTCCTTGTTTCAGCGTTCCTGGATGCATGAAACCCTGATCCCTGAGACCCAACCGGACACTGTTTGTAATGAAACACCGAGACCAAAGCGGGAAAACTCCAAACCCCTCCCTAAACCCTAAACCCGAAACCCAAAGCCCCAAACCCTAAGGAAGATGGACTCCGGTTTGTCCAGGGACGACCCAAGCTCCAACCACTAGGCGCCATTGCATCGGAGCGGTCGGACTCGTTTGCGAATCCCCAATGCCCGAACCCGTCCGTTTACGTTCTGGGCCCTCCCTGTCCATAAACCCCTACAAATCCAAAATCCAAAAAGCTCACCCTCAATAATATAATAATATAGAATGACATGGTTCAATGATATAAAATAATAGATGCTGTAAAATAAATAGTAGCCCTATAACCTACCCTAAGCCTGCTTTGTGCCTCTTCTCTGCCGACCCTGGAAACAGGTTTGCCCCGGTCTTGGCGTGTGTACATTTGACGGAGACACGCCCAAAGATGACCGACCCCGCTTGCTGAAATCATGCGTCTCGGCCGGCTTAGCCTTGGATGTCTGGGTTGTCTGTGCGTTTTCTCGAGAAACTCGGAAGCCTTCTCAAATCCCGAACACTGTTGCACTGCCTTAGTCACGCAGGGGGACCGAGCAGGGGTTTAGTACTACAACAGTTTTTTGTCCATGCACAGTTCGCGAAGTCTGTTTGGGTATGTGCAACACATGGAACATCATGCAGTGTTTTATGCATCATGCATGGATGGGTTTAGATGCATTCCAAGTAGATAGCTACATCGTGCACCTTTATATGTGAAGTTAGGCAGCTAGGCGAGGGAAATAGGCAGGTGCTACAACATCATGCACGACATGCCAACTAGAAACGTACAAGGTGCCACATCTTGCCTGAACACTAAGCAGGTGCGAACATTTCAGGAGAAGGGATACGCTCTGCAGACCCGTTGGATCCTTAGTGTATGTAAGGACCTCGCACGCGCACCAGCAAGCCTTCATTACGTCTTGTTCAACCGCCCCACCCCACCCCCCCGTCCACCCCCGGCCCCTTCCCACCCACCCTTGAAAAAGGACACCCTTACTTATTTCAGACCCCGACCCCCGCAGTGTGGAATTGCAGAATCTTTCCTGGAACTGGACAGGCACAGGCTCGGTGGACACAAGTACTAGGTGGCGATGATGTTGGGAATTCGCTGTGTTTCCATCATGGTGTAAGATGAGGGTTTAGTTGGAATACGGGTTGTAGGGTTAGGGACTTGCTTAAATTAAGACACCATCGGCTGTGCTGTTTCGGGTGTGCTTAGACACCAGGTTCCTAACAAAAATCCGACATCGGAAGCCCCATACGAACAAGCAAGCTGACTGAGTCAGGGTTTGGCTCCAGAGATCCCGGTCCTGCGGTTGATGAGATAAACCCTGCATTACCCATAATAAAGAGTATCCCACAATTCCCATAGTTTAGGGTCCCTAGGGTCGATGCAGGATTTCGATCATCAACAGTGTCACTAGCAAATCATGTCACAGGACTCCTAAACCCCTAAACCCTAAACCCTATATGACTAATGCAGTCAAGAGGTCGCTGTTTCGTTGCTGCAACCTGGACACATCGAATGCATCAGCCTCAAACCCGAAATCCTACCCATAGGCCCCTAAGTAGTTCCTTTTTGGGGATTACCTTATAGGGTTCTAAATATAAGCCATAAAAAGGAACTACTTAGGGGCCTACGGGTCAACTCAGGTCATGTTTTCCTGACCAACCCTGACATGCTTCATTTCACGATCTTGGCGTCGCATGCCCGCTGGCGGCACGTGTGGGGCTGGCTCCGTTGCATGTACTGGTGCATACTGCTTTGCAGGAATAGCTGGTGGATGGCTTCAGGTCTAAATGAAGTGCAAGTTGTTACTTTGTCATGTCGTGAGAGCATAGCCTGCAACACTGGCAAGCTTCCGGGGTTCCATAGCTCGGTATGGGCCCCTATGTCAACATGTTAAGTCGCACATGGTGTGGTTTTAGTCCAGAGATCGCAGGACCCCTGCAGATGCTCTAAAGTGGAATCTGAAATTATCTGGTATCTTGGGCTCCAAAACCCTACAATGCAGCCATAGTGAGATGGGGAGAAAACATGAAGACAAGACAAACCAGCCTAAAGGAGCTCGGAGAGGGCCCGCGCACAACCTCATCAGCTCCTATCAAGTAGTTCCGTTTCGAGTGTCTAAGCCAGGTTGGAGAATCTACGCTTCATGGTGCTGGACGAGGCGATGAGGAATGCAATGCGGTTTGGGAGGGGAGCCGAACGCTGTTGGTCGATTTGCCTTTTGATACACAGGTCCGAATACGTTACATACGGACCGTTGTGAAGGACTTTAGTTGTAGGGCTTTACGGCTAAGGGTTCGGCTGTGGGGCTTTAAGAATTTGGGCCTTTGCTTCCAGAGGGCAAGGGCGTTGCGGTTTTAGGGCTTTGGCGTATATTGTGAGCCTTCCCGAAGCCTTTTGTAGTGGTCCCGCCATTATCACCAAGAAGTCGGCAAGAAACTACCCCCCCCCCCCCCTTCTCCCACTTTACCCCTGAGTTTGCACTACCCCAAACCCTAAACTACCCTGCAAACAAGGGTCCAACCCTGAACCGTCGAACCCCAAACAGTCGCAGACCTTATAATTGTATCTAAAACCAATCAATCCCTAAACCCTAAACCCTAAATATCTACCCTGTTCAGTCCCAAATCAAATGCAGCAGGCACAAAGCCTACACAAGTATTCAAAGCCTACACCCCCAGAACAAACGCATAAAACAGCAGATCTAGTATAGCACAGCATCTATTTTACTGCATGGTTCCTTATTGCGTGTTGTAATATCTTATACCACACCTGAAACCCTAAACCCTAAACCGTATCTGATGGAGGCTCATGTCTACCGTGGCAGCTTTGGGGCCCATGTTGCCCTCCTTCTGCGCCGCTTCCGACGAGTGCGGGGCCGCACAGGTCTTAGGGCTTCGGGTTTGGGATTTAGGGCTTGGGTTTAGGGTTTAGGGTTTGGGGTTTAGGGTTTAGAGTGTGGGATTTAGGGTTTGGGGTTTAGCGTTTAGGGTTTGGGGTTTAGGGAGGGTGGTCTCGAGATTCCGGCCGGTTTGTGTCTCAGAAGCTGTTTTTCAGGTTTTATGCTGTCCTTCTCTGGCTTTGAAAGGCTCTTTCAGGATTAGATTGTGGTTTGCAAAGGTTCCGAGTGCTTTAAATTAAAGGGTTTTACGAGGCTTTCTTCGGTGTTTTGGGCTTCAAGATTAAGGGCTTAAGGGTCCTTCTAGAGTTTACGCATGGGCCTGCAGCAACAGTCTTCTGCAACGCTATTTTTGGTGCTGTTTAGCACTATTAAACCCTACACCCTAATCCCCATGAGCCCTAACTCCCTAAACTCTTAACCCTTAACCCTGCAACCCCGATATCCTAAACTCCAAACCCTAATCCCCCGAACCTGAACCATGACGGCTACTTCTGTATGGCATGCAGAATTTAGGGTTGAGGGTAAACCCTGTTGCCTGGACCTTTAAACCCCAATGCCCATACCCTAACGCACGAACCTCTAAAGCCTAGACTGAAAACCCTATAGACCTTAACCCTTGCGCTTAAACTCCAAACCCTAAATCCTAAACCCCAAACCCTGAACCCGAAACCCTAAACCCTAATCCCTAAACCCCAATCCCAAAACCCTTCCCAGGTTAAAGCACTACAGAGCCCAGCCGATTTTCATCGCCTGCTCGGCGACGATGTGCAGTGCCTTGCGCTCGGAAGAAGAAGCCCTTGAGCACTGCATCAGGAAGCCGTGGTTCCTTATGGGCTTTAGGGTTTAGGCTTTAGGGTTTAGGGTTTAGGGGTTTAGGGTTCAAGGAGGGGTTTAGGGTTTAAGGCTTAGGGTTTAGGGGTTCTTGGGTTTAGGGCTTAGGGTGTAAGGGTTTTGGGTTTTGGGGTTTAGAACCCTAAACCCCTAAACCCGTAAACCCTAAACCCCTAAACCTGTAAACCCTAAACGCTCAACCCTAAAACTACCACTCTCCTTCACCGACTCTTTGGACACTTTGTGCCGGATTTTACTGTTCGCGAAGGCTTCGAAAGACCCATAAACCATACCTAAACCCCCAAAAGTAGGTAGAATAATGGCCCAAGACCCTTAAAGGGCTATGATCTTTACATACTTTTGGGGTCCAGGTACACCATAAACTCCAGAGCCCTTAACCGCTAGACCCCTAAACCCTAAATGGCTTCCTTATTATGGTAAGTTACCATAATAAGGAAACCATAAACTCCAGAGCCCATGACCAGCATGCCGCGGCATCCTCTCAGTCGATGCAACAGCCGCAGAAGACAGCTTTCAGTTTGGTCCTGGGCCTTTTGGGTGGGTTTAGGCTTAGGGTTAAGGGTTTAGGGTTACCGGTTTCGGGCTCGGCTCATCTCAGTCGGTTTGAGGGTTGCGTGTGTCTCTGTGTGTGTGTGTATGTGTTTTGGGTCTAACCGGGCGGTTATGCCTAAACTCCAAGACTCCGAATCCCTTCTCCCCCGAGTCACACCTTCAAGTAGGTGGATCCCTTGTTTAGGGGTTATAGCGCCCCCAACGCCAAAGACAAACACTAGTAACTAGTACTCATCCTCTCTCACTCATTCAAGGACACCAGAACCATCCACTTTAGTGTCGTAAACCCTAAACCCTAAACCCCTAAACCCCTAAAACCCCTAAACCCTAACCCCCTGAACCCCTAAACCCCTGAACCCTAACGAGCGGTGGACCTAGGCCGGCGCCTTCTTTTCCCAGCTCATGGCGCTGGAGGATGGCCCGGCGCTCGGCGCATAGGTCCCTGAGGCATAAAGCTCATTATAAATGGGGATTTCCGAAATCAGGGGACTCCAATATATGGTAGCCTAAACAGCAGGATCCTTAGTTTAAGGGCCCTAGAGTAAGGTATTTCCGGAAACTCCCAAATATGGGCAAAAGCATGAGCTAAAGTATGAGCAATAGTATATTACTACGAATAGTACTACTACTCGTAGGCGTATACTAGTCTAGCTTAATCTTAGTAGTAGTAGTAGTAGTAGTAGTAGTAGGAGTAGTAGTAGTAGTAGTAGTAGTAGTAGTAATTATTACTATTTTTATTCTTAGTATTAGTAGTAGTAATAGTACTACTTGAAAGGCTCGGGGGACTGAGTCAGCAGGCCGGATGAAGAGTTAGAAGTGTGATAACGCCGATTTCGGCTGCTCATATAGGTCTACTTATAAATGCCCTGCTTACTGAGCTTAAGGGGGTTTAGGGATTAAGGGTTTAGGGTTTTGGGATTAAGGGTTTGCGGTCTAGGGATTGAGGGTGTAGGGTTTAGGGCTTAGGGATGAAGAGGTCCGTGAGCTGTTAGTACTACAGTAATCATTTCGCAACGGCTGAGTGGCAACAACAAGAGCATCCCGGAACGCCAAACCGAAAAGTAGAGGAGTTGGGCCAGGCGTGAAGCCTGAAAGTATTATGGACCCCACGCTTAGGGTTTAGGGCTCGTACCCACACCAGAAGCCGCAGAAGTGCTGGGACAATGGGCAGCCACCATTAAAAACACAAGCAAAACATATGCAGCACCCATCGGGAACGCTAGGCCCACCTGACCTAAGGTTATCTGAAGTTTGGGGCTTTCGGATTATAGGGTTTCGGATTTAGGGTTTAGGGTTATGTAAGGGTTTACAAGGTGTAGGGCTGGTTTAGGATTTCCGGCTGACTCTCTTATATTGCATGGGAGATATGCCGGCTCGATCAAACAAAGTACTCGTAGGGCTGCATTCCAAACCTACAGCTGAACTGCATGGATTTATAGCTGAGGAATTCGGGACACCTGGTTTTTGGATTTGAGCGTCAAGCAGTAGACTCAGTAGACCGTGAACCCCAAACCCTGAACTGAACCCCCTCACCATGCCCTTAAGGAGAAGAGGTCTGCGTCGTAGACGAAGACACAGCAGGGCGTGGCGAACGCCAGCGCACCCGGCATGGTTGTAGTAGCTGAGGAGGACACCTTTAAGCCCTTTGGGAGGTTTACATGACCCTAGGCTTCCAAGGACCTTACAGCTAGGGCCCTAGACCCCTCAAGAACCCAATAATAAGGCCTAGGGTAATCCTACCATAGTTCGAAAGGGGGTTCCGATGTTTAGGGCTTAGGCCAAATCGGGAGGCCTGAACACTGAAACCGGAGCTCTTCAAAAGCCGGTCGTCAGCGGAGACATCGGATTTGATGGTTTAGGGATTAGGGTTTAGGGTTTTACAGAATTCTGCTTGCAGTTGTATAGCTGGATGTGAGCGGAAGCCGGAACCTCTATGTGCCGTATGGTTTTTCTGCTTAAAGGGAGGCTACGCAAAGGCCCTT
>CAJNJA010009753.1:0-41029 GCA_905231915.1 Symbiodinium necroappetens | reverse complement strand
GTATTTGTTGCGGGACGTGCTGGCAAAACCCAGAACCCACCATGCGAGGGTGCCAAAGCATCATCTGTTCCGAGCTGGACTTTTGCCTTGCTTAGGCTGCTAAAGAAACGTTCCAACATCGAACTGGCTTTTGGGTTAGGCCGGTCAGGCCTGAGAGCATAATACAGGGGCCTACACAAGTGTACATACCCCAAAACCTCTGTGACCCCAATTATGAACTGGAATACCTACTTCTATCATCTTCTAACTGCCCATGAACCTTCCAGAGGTTCTCTACATCAGGGTCCGTTCAGGGATCCTCCAAAGAGTGCGACACTTGTATTCGGCAGGAACCCTAAAGGAATGCTGGCTTGGAGCACTACCCATATTACCCTACAAACTCGTGAAGACAGCCATGTATCACCCTATACTGACGCCGCAGTTTAATTAAAGACCATGGAAGTACGACGGACTCGCACACGGACCACGCTGCGTGACACTACCTGATGCCAGTACCGTGGATACTGAACCATAGGTTGTCGAGTTCCCCAACCCTTAAACCTTCAGCCTTCCTAAATCCGGCTTTCCTCAAAACCTTATAAGCCCTAAACCCTGAATCCTAAACCCCTCAACCTAAATACTAAACCCTAAACCCCGAAATCCTTAACCCCTAAACCCCAAACCCTAAACCTAAATCCTAAACCCTAACCTGCAGGCTTTCATGCGAGAATTTACCCAGGGATCCTGCCAGGGCCTGCTTCGCCGTTGCAGCTGCCTCGGCTACGGCCCTGATGTCAGCATCTGAGGGGTCTGGTTTTAAGGCCTTGGGGTTGCTAACAAAACCCTAAACCCTAAAGTCCATAAAGTCCATAAAGCCCTAAACTCCCAAAGCCCTAAACCCTCAACCCTAAACTCCTAAGCCCTAAACCCTCAACACTAAACCTTAAACCCTAAGCTCCAAACCCTTTGGGGCTGCTCCGGTGTTCGGTTGCTGCCGGCTGGCGCCTAGGCCTAGGGCTGTAAGACGCTCAATCAAGCCTAGCCATCCCTGAAGCACCTTTGGTTTAGGGATTAGGGGGTTTAGGGGTTTGTGTAGGGTTTGGGGCTTACAATCTAGCATGCAGATGCAAAACCGGATACTAACCAGGGGTTTCGGGGTGTAAGGTTTCGAGTTTGCAAGCTCTAGGGCGGCAAGAATCCTGTCAGTAAGCGCTGCGGCTCTCGTATGAGTCCAGTCCGTGCCAGTCGGCGATAGGAACACCATGGCCGACTGTTGCTCTTAGTGATGAAAGACATGCCTACCGCAAGTTTCTGGTAAATACCGCCGCGGGTGGCCGTGAAATTTTTTACTCTCACCACTGGAATTTCTGCTATTCTCATCTAGGTCCCCTCCATCCACCTCGAAACCTTCATGAGACCCTGAAAAAGACCTTGCAGAACCCTTATTTGAAACCTTTCAAGGAACCCTCAACCAACCCTTAAACGACTTAAACGACCACATCTGAACCCTCCTGAAGAGACCCTTATACCCAAAGGGTCCAAAGTACCTATAGAGAGACGAATGCAGGGTTGCTATATGAGGAACTAACTACTCTTATGATTTGGGGAAGTATACCCCCCATGAAGGTAGCTAGGACCCTTCGAAAAAGAGGAACTCTTGAAATGGGAGCACCGATTTCCCCCCGCGCCCCCACCCCCTCCTCTGTGTCTGTGCAGCCTGCCGCTCCTGCCTTGGTCCATAAGGGTTTACAGGGTTTCGGGTTCAGGGCTTATAGTAGAAGCCCAAAAGGTGGAAACCTAATAGCCGCAATCCTTAAGAGTAACGGAGGAATCCCAGCACTCTTGTACTTAATCCGGCTTCCAACTTTCTGGAGTTTACTCTAGGATATTGAGCCGAAGACAGAAACTCAATATCAGGTCTTCGAGCAGGTTTAGCTAACGATTTATCGCGCTTAATGTAAGAACCAGAAATTTGACACCCTGGGCCTTCATTCGGGTTCTTAATATGAACCCCACTATATTGGGGTTCTAGGGCCAGGGTCTCCTACTCAGGTTCCTCCATTAGCGCTGGCCTCAATAAGTGGAATGTGGTTTTGCCTAAGGGTCCAGGGTGTTGGGAATCAGAGGTTGTGAGCTCCTGTAGATTCAGAGCTTCGGGTTCCGCGGTGTGGCAGCGTCGGTCGCTTGCCTACTATTGCCCAGCACCCTAAGCTTGTCCTCAAGACCATCTAGGAATCTAGGTGCTGATTGTTCCAACATTCTGACAGCTACTGTAGGGGTCTTTACAAATAGACCCTATAAACCCAAAACCCCTAAAATACAACAGTATAATGCCATGAATACAATACCCAAAGCCAGAGTAGAAGAGGGTTTAGGGGTTAGGAAAAAAAGTTCAGGGGTCATCTGGGCCTAAGAGGTCTTAGAGTTCAGGGTTGAGTGGCCTGAATGAGTAGGCAGCGTTGGGCGTAAAGGTACATGATGCGTTGATCTGAATAAGTTGGTGCTTTGTCTTCCTAGCTATTCAGACCCCCCAACTTAATTCAGCTTGCAAAAAGGCTGGGGATCAGGAATCGGAGTCTGAAACGAAGAGGCAAAAATGTGGCCGCGCTGCTCATCTCGTCGTATGGCCTCCTGCTTTTGGGCAGTTTTAGATGTCGGACTTGGGGTTTTGGGTTCATGCTTCTCTGACGGCTTAGGGCTCTCGCCAGCAAGAGCTTTGCGAAGGCTTCTTGCGAGGGGTAACTTCTGATACTTCTTCGACGTGAACAACTAGGTGAACAGCTGCTCCGAGCATTGTTTGAAGAATTGCAGGTTTGGTGTTCTACGACACCAAATAGGCCCCGGGTGTGGAGCATGCTGCACGACGCCATGAGCCAGCCATATCCAGCCTTTTATGGGTTCCCAGGCTTCATGTGACCGTTTAGGGCTTGGCATTCAGGATCTAGGATTTCGTAGTTGAGGATACGGACATGCCGGAATCTACTGTAACCTTGCTCTGAACCCCTACATGGTCCTAGCTTCGCTGAAGACCATGCAAGCAAAGTCCGAATGGTAATCCTTGTCATGCGAGCGGATGAACCCTGCGAAATCCTACACCCGTAACCCTGAACACACACAGACACAAACACAGAACACATCAAAACCCTTACTAGCATGACTTACATAGTCAACCTCAACCGCCTTGGCCCAGACCCCCAATCCGTTGGGCGTCGTCCCACGGCCTCATAACGGTTAGGCTAAATTGCTTTGAGACTGTGGCAACAAGCATCCTATAGTCGGAGGTAGAAGGAGTAGAATGACAAGGAATGTAAGAACAAACGGAGCAGTAGCAGCTACAACTTAGAAACAAGTCCAACAAGAAGCCGAATACCAAGTACCAAACTTTATCATGCCAACAGACGGGTCACCCCCCCGAATCCCAAATTCCAGACCCTGAGCCTTGAAACCTGAGCCGCCAAACCTGGAAGCTTTCTTCACAGCGTGCCTGCAAAGATTTGGATTCCCCAAGTTGACGTAGCGCCTGGCACAGGGTGACACAACGAAGCGCCCTTGAGGCGACCGTCTGAGATTGCTGCGAGGGTTCAGGGTTTAGGGGTTTAGGGATAAAGCGAGAGGTTTGGGCACCAGCTTCCAAGATCGATTTCGATGAACTCTGACTCAGCGTTTCCCCTGCACTGCACCAGAAGCCTTTCTGTGCTCCACTGCGTCTTAGAAATGAAACTACCCCTACGATGCATCTAAAGGCTTTCAGGTTCCGCCATCGATTTGCCCATGCCATCGCCGAATTGTAACTACATGATGTAATCACTCATCACTAAACCGTACGCATGCAACCATAAACCCGAGTGGTTGACGGCATGGCAAGTGCGGCATGCGGCACAGCAAATGGATTGCAAGGCTTGCGCAGAGGACACCCCAAAAAGATAAAGAGTACACTTTCCCAAGTCGTATTACTGACTTGTGCGAAGTTGTTCACAGTAGAACCGCAAGCACAAAACTCACAAAACGACGCAACGCACTACGCCTTGACTCGAAATCAGAAACCGCAAAATCCTAAATGCTGACCCCTACACCCTATGGCCCTGAAGCCCTTATAGATTCCTTGTAGAGCCCCCTTTTCAGTTCAAGGAAACCCTTCAAGCCATAGTAACCCATAAAGTTCCATTGTAAAGCTCCGTTTTCAAGAAGCCCAAGTAAGGAGACCCCTTATCAGGAAGTCATGTAAAGAACGCTGCATCCCGATGTCAGCAGCGCTGGCGTGTCTTTTTGTTTGTGTAATGCGCGTCATCGCCGCAGTGTAGGCAGCCTGCGGTGCGTAAAGTGGAATTACGACGGTTTCGGGAGAGTTGCTTCAGGCTTCTACTGTTCGTCGTACCCCAAGTAAGGAACGTCTTGGGTCTAGGAAAGTGGTGAGGTAGGTTACTATGTAGGATGAGGTGATAGTCCGGCACTTGAACCGTCAGGGTAACTTCTGCCCATCGTTCTTCTCTAAATGACTCACCGGCTTCACTTAGCAGGGGATGCGCTGTATAACTTGACAAGCAAGCCCTGGTAGATCCTATCTAAGGCTACTTGAGGCTTGACAAAACCTGAAACCCTAAACTCCTAAACATTTTGATCTGGTTGAGAGGTGTACACCAAGGGCCTTGAGCCCTAAACCCTAGACCCTAAAACCCTAAACCCTAAACCCTAAAACCCAAAACCTAAAGCCCTAAACCCTAAACCCTAAAACCCAAAATCAAAAACCCTAAACCATGCAAGCACGAAGCGCCATTGGTGGTTCGACGTAGGATCACTCCATGGAGGTTCGGGTGTTTTGAGGACTCAAACTGCATAGGAGGTTCTCCAAGTTAGGGTCCCTGTTAGGGTCCTTTTTAGAAGGCTGCCCTACTTAGTTAGGGTCCCTTTTGGGGTCCTTTTTATAAGGGTGTCCTACTTAGTTCTCTAAGTTAGGGTCCCCTTTAGCGTCCTTTTTATAAGGGTGCCCTACTATTTTGGAGACCCACAAAAGGGACCCTAATTTCGAGAACTACCCAAGTCACACCTGAAGAATCTCTGAAGAAGTCCTGCCTGGCTAGCAGCTGAAAGCCTCCACCAATAGGCCCCTAAGTAGTTCCTTTTTGGGATTACCTTATAGGATTCTAAATACAAAAAAAGAACTACTTGGGGGCCTATGGGTAGGGAGACTGAGGCCTTCGAAGCGGCCGCAACGAGGAGAGGAGAAGGTGAACATCGCGGATGCTTCCCCGAATCAGGAGCCAACTGGGAGACCCATACCGCGAAGGTTTCTAGGGTGATAAGGGTTCAAAGGTTAAGCCCTAAACCCTAAACCCTTAAACCCTAAACCCTAAAGTCTTAAGATTGCTGCTTCAAGTTTCGAGCTTAGCTTTGCGTCTTCGCGCTTCGAAAGGCGCGAATCAAACCCCGTTCCCACGAACTCATCCCTGGCAGAAAGCCACCAAAGCCCCCCCCGGACAATCCCAGAACCCTAAACCCTAAACCCTTATAAACTCTAAATCCTAAACCCTAAACCCCTAAACCCTAAACCCCAAAAACCTTACAGAGCCCTTTTTTGGGAGCCTGGCAGGAACCTCCTATAAGGCCCCTCTGAACCCCGAAGCCTGAACCCGTAAACCTAAACCCTGATCCCTTTAGCTTGGATCTTGCCCCCCTTACAATAGGTTTTAGGGTTTAGGGGTTTAGTTTTTTTTTTTTAGGGTTTTTTTTTGGGGGTTTAGGGTTTAGGGTTTAGGGCTTAGGGTTTAGGGGTTTAGGGGTTTAGGGTTTAGGTTGGGTACTGCCCCCATACAGCTAACAGTCTATAATAGGGCTACTATTATCCGGGCCTGTTATATATCCATATTATGAATATTACCCAACTGATAATGAGGCTACTGTTAAGGGCCTTATATATCCATATTATGAATATTGCCCAACTGATCATAGGGCTACTATTATAGGGGCCCGTTATATGCCCATATTATGAATAGTACCCAACTGTTGTTAAGGTTGGGGGGGGCAGCAACCCTAAACTCTAAACCCTAAACCCTAAAACCTGACAGAGCCCTGTTTAGGAGCCTTGCAGGGACTTCCTAAGGTCTCTGGGGGCAGTATCCAACCTTTCGCCCACAAACCTTTGGCCTTGACGACGTCGGCCGCCTGCGGCACAGAGGCCAGGAAGACTTGCTGTGCTGAGCGCACCTGACTCTGGGTTTGGGGTTCGGGTTTAGGGTGTATAGTCTTTTTGGTGCTTATGATTTATAAGCCTTATGTACTGGATTCTATATGGAGTTCTATAAAGGAATGAGAGCCTTATTTACTGGTATCTGTAAGATTTTTATAGAGGAATGAGACTCTGGGTTTGGGGTTGAGGGTTTAGGATTCCATCCACGGGCTCCTGACTGCTTGCTATATAAGGATTCTGCAAGGGTTTCGTATCAAGGAGTAAACAAAGGTGTTCTGCAAGAGCTTCCATAAGGGGGCTCTGGAGCTGGGGAATCTATGGGTCTTGATTTTCTAAGAATACTTCTGCAATATGTACGTGGACTCCTCGGGATGCACTCCGTGCATAAGTTTAGAGATCGTTTGAGGCCAAAAGCTGCTACTGTGAAAGGTTTGGGTCTACAGGTGGTGGGTTCTGCACGTGCCTTGCAGGTGTTGCAGACGCTCTGTAGTCGTGTCTTGCCCCAGGAGCATATGACGTATTATATTTCGGGCTGTTAAAGGTGCGGTTGCTATTCGGTTCGTCGACATGAAGCGGCTCTAGAACTAGATCTGAGCAAACCTTAGAATCGGTTCGGGTCTGGGGCCTAGGCTTTAGAGTTTTGGGCTCAGGGTTTCGTGTTTAGCGCATATAGGGTGATGCACATGGACGACCACTAGCACATGTCCATGTTATACTGCTGCAACGACGACAACTACTCCTCCTACTACCACGACTTGACTAGCCTTTGGCAGTTGTAAGTTGCACTTCTATCATACCCTTGCCGGATGGTTGCTGTCGTTTCTGAATACTAGGCAAATGGTGAACATGTCGCTTCCGAGTAGTTTTCAAGCGTCGTAGCTCTGTTTCTCTTCTTGCTTGCGTTCCGAACAACTTTCCTGTGGCGGGTCGCATGGTTCAACAGCGCGACAGCCTAGAGAATAGTGGGCGGCGGACACATAATTTTTGGCATCACCCTGAATCTTGTAGGCTATCGGATCACCAGATCGGCGTCAACCCTAAACCCCTAAACCCTAAACCCCAAAACCCCCTAAGCCCCAAAACCCTAAACCCCCTAAACCCCTAAACCCCTAAACCCCCTAAAACCCCTAAACCCCCAAACCCCCAAACCAAGCCCAAGCACGTCACAGGCCGCGGGCAGCCGCTCGCATGCGCCGATTCGCTCCGAGTCCTGGGCGTATCTTGCGAGAACCGCAGCGGCCACGCTTGGGGTTTTAAGGGTTTTTAGGGGTTTAGGGGTGTAGGGTTTAGGGGTTTAGGGTAGGCTTGACTGCCAAAACCTTTGTAGCCGGTCATCAAAAACAAAAATGTGTTCAATGCAAATTCTGACCTTGTTAGGGGTGCCCTTG
Source organism: Symbiodinium necroappetens (assembly GCA_905231915.1). Lineage (NCBI taxonomy): Eukaryota > Dinophyceae > Suessiales > Symbiodiniaceae > Symbiodinium > Symbiodinium necroappetens. Next base: position 33,478 of record CAJNJA010009753.1, on the reverse strand, counting down.
TTCATAACTTATACTCAGCTTAAAAAAAGGGGCCAAAGAAGCGTACTGCTGGGGACTCGGTCTTGCTGCTGCATACAGTGCACTTGAGTCCAGCCGACCCAGTCTATTCGCGGGGTAGGTTCAAGTCATGGAAGCTACAGGTACTCTGTTCGCAATTATAGCACGAGATCCACCACTTTTACCTTACTACCTACTATGTGCCAGATATAGCTAAGGCTCGGGGGTTTAGGGCTTCAGGTCTTGAGATCGGAGTCTTGGCATTGTGTGGCTTTTGGGCATGCTTCAACCCTCACGAATCACATGCCCTCGGAAGTCTGTGTGCCTGCAGTTTGTACCCCCAACCTTTCTTGTCGGATTCATATGATTCCCAAGTAAAGCAACCTGAACCCTTGACATCCTGGGCCATCAAAACATAGAGACTGACGGAAGCTTCATCTGATCCTGAAGGTGTTCTGCAATCCTGCACTTGCAAACCCCACAGGAAACAGTAGATGACCAAGGTTCGACAAAAAGCAGCGTGAGCAAATCCTTAGGCTCCTGTGTTCACTACATCCGGAATGCACTGCTACATCGTTTGCCCATGCATGTTTGAACTACATTCCACCAACCTTGAATCCTAAGGCCCGAGCTATCCATCTCTTTGCAGTCTTTGCACCCTAAACCACAAAAGGCCCCTTCAAACTATCCCCTTAACCCCGAACCCTTTCACTAATCCCGAAGACTCACAGACTCAACTTCCAATCGGGGACCAAATGCTCACTGTCTTCTACACGATAGCTTTGAGACTTGCAAGCAGCACTGGCTTCGGGAAGTTTCTATACTCTGAGGGCTCCCTAAACCCTAAAACCCTAAACCCCTAAACCCTAAACTTCATCTTCCTGCAGCTCAGTCCACCAGCTCACGTGCGTGACGCGCGCGGCTGAGCTTCCGTGAGGTCCAACAGGGTTCACAGCTCGCTTCCGCCTCAAGGGTTTAGGGTTTAGGGTTTAGGGTTGAGGGTTCAGGGGCAATGGACTGCTCTTGGTTTTTCATGCCGCCCTGGAAGGAAAGTGCCTTGTGTGCTGAACCTCAAGCGCATCACAGGCACGACCGCTTGGGTTGGACAGCCTCCTTGCTACCTTGGCAACCCATGGCACCTACGGAAGTGTTGCTCCTTTGGGCCGCAAATGCTGGAGTTCTCAGGTTCGGCGAGCTCATCGCAAAGGGGTGGAATAGCCTGTCCATGAAAAGCCCTCCCCTCTATTTAAACCTTGAACTCTAAACCCTGGAGGTCCTCTGCTATACGAGGCTTTTCTTGCGAAGGCAACGGCTCGGTACGGCCTGAGAGGTTCTGTCACCAAGGAGCCTCAGAATTTGTATTACTAGTCTAGGTATGCATATATATATATATGTAAATAAATATATATTTATTTATTTATCTTTACATATTTATGCCCTTACCATAAACTTGAGCAGGCCTTGGGGCTTTGGCGGTTCTGCAGCTTCGAGTGGGCTTTCCGGGCTTGGGCTGCGCGAAACTTTGGTGGCGAGGGGATCGGGGTTACGTACTTCAGTCTGAGTCTCACGACCATTGCAGAGTAGGCTCCCATATGGCTTATTATACGAGCTTCTGTTGCCGGTAGGTCTCTAAAACACCGGGCGCTGAAGTGAAAGAACCTCGGGCAGGCTGACATCTCACGGCTCGAACCCTTTCCTGCTCTTTGGGAAGGCATTGCCTGAACCTGTGCGTACGGGCACCAAAGCAAACGTGGACACAAACGCATATCTGAAACTACCAATGCAAAATTGACAGAATAGGGAGGCGAGTCCAAGGAAAGGGCTCAGAGCATAGCATTCATTGAAGAGGGGGCATTGGCAGCGGCTATTAGGTGTTCTTCTCCACCTCTAAAGCGGGATCTTCGGGAAGCTACGAAACGGGGCTTGGGGTCAGGCATTCCACCTGTAGGACTTGGGATGTTTGTTGATAGAGTGGCAATTTGTTAAGGTGGACGTCCAAAGGGCAATTCTAGCCAGTGTGGCTTCAGGCTTGGTATCAATCCGTGGGGATTTTGATTTTTCTAAGCAGCTCTTTTGTGAGGGAAGCATCCTAAAGATCCCAAGAGACACCATGCACTCCAATCGAAGGAGGATGGCATCAAATCTAAGGAGGAGCCTCCACGATTCCGAACTCTTCAGAAAAGGGAGAGTCTCCCTCCCATGGAAACCACGGAGAGTTCGCAGAAAAAGGTCGAACTTCAAGAATCTGCGCTCAAGAGCCTTAGGATTGATGGCATACTGTGTATTAGAACTGCCGGTTAAATGGCCTCTGAGCTTCATGGCCTATGCGCCAAATGCAAATTTTATGCGATTCCCTGTGGTACGGTAGCTGTAAACTCCCAGGAGACTGAAAACCTTGTGTCAGGTACATTGGGTACAGTCGGCACAGCACCGGCAAAAGCCAGAGGGTGCGGCGCTCATCGTCAGAATGCTGGAGGCATCCTCAACCGCGTGTTTTCGTTTAGGCTTTGGGGTGTGTTACCGTTTGGGCAGCGACAAGTCCAAGTTTTCGGTGCAGCGGTTCGGGCTTCATCTTCGGTTGCTCAAGGACGGCACCTACTCCTCTTTGACCAGCCTTGGAATCACCGGCAATAGGTAAAACAACAACAACCCCCTCAGTCAATGCGAGCAACTGCCTCATGAAGGCTATGGGATTGCTTCGCGGCTTAAGGGTCGCAGGTTCAAGCACCCCCGAGCCAATATCAGGACCGAAGACAATTATAACCCTTCGGGGTGCTAAATACCACCTTGTTTGGAAGTCCGTTGCCTTGTCGGGATCTGACTTGGTGAGTTTATGCCTGCTATTATTAGCCGGGGAAATAGACAAAACTCGTGTTTCGGCTTGTTGAGCTCAGGGTGGTGTATGGGCTCACCACCAGGCCCTACAAAAAAGACCCAGGAGAGCTGCTTCGAGTCAGCAAGGAAGGGCCGTAGAATGGTACCCCTTCTCGAAAATCACGCTAAATCATCGGTTTCCTTCACTGTTTAGAATGCGAAGTTGGAGCCCTATGCGTCCGCACCCTTGTAGAACCGTGCAAGAAAGCTGGGCGCCCTCATGCAGCTGGCGATCCTTCACTCGGATAGGGAGTGTTTCGGCCATGGTCGAGATGGGCGTGCCCACGCCGGGTATTCCTGGTCCAGGCTTTGTAAAGTTTAGGCGTCAAACAGCACCGGCTGCTCAATTTAAAATTTAGAACATTGTCTTGAAGGCGAGGTCTACTTGTACGGACGGATAGTGCGGTTGGCCAAACAGGTAGCTGCATACACGGTTGCTTGATCAACCAAGCAAACGAGTGTTTACATGGTTTACATGTCTGTACATGCAGCTGCAAACAAACTATGCTGATGCAGGCATCTGGGGCAACCACATATGTGAGAATGTATGCATGCGCAAGTCCACGCACTTGGGCACTAATGCAATCACGCACTCCTCGTACGCAACATTCAATCAAGCACCTATGTCTCTGTCTCTCTCTCTCTCTCTCTCTCCCTTCCCGCCCATCCATCCACATAAAATGTAAATATGAAATAAATTTGAATAGATACATACATACATATATATATATACATATCTATGTCTCTCGCATCAAACCTGTCTGCATGCAGTACTGCACTAGCGCATGTAGCACCATGGCACAGTGAATCGAGCAACAATGGCAGTGGTATTTTGCATCAGCTTTACGTCTGTAGCACAGTTGAAAATGTTTCGGTGCTACTAGACTTCGAATAAAGCCAAACAGCACAATAATCACTGTTGAAAGTTGATACCGTCCCAGAATACGGCACAGTGGAACACAACGAAAGGCAATCTTGCGACTACGACAGACCTTAAACGAGAGCAAGACATGCTAGAAAATATCACACCTATAGTTTCTGGCCCGAAATCGTCTAGCAGCTAGTAGCCACCAGTAGAGTCTATAATGAAGCGAAGTAGTGAAAACTAGGTGTATAGCATAACAAACACCGTATAAGTACCCAAACCAGTGACAAGCTGAGTCAAACTCAACGAATAAAGAGGTGACCGGAGCTCCTTATCGCAAGGTCTGTTCTCGGCCAAGAAAAGGAAGGAGAGACACATGTCATACGAGCAGTCATGCAAAAGCAAGTGCTCTTTATGCAGGGCGTCAAGAACGGAATTAAATTAATTGCCGAGCAACCGTGAAACCTCAGCCCTATCGCGTGCGAGGCAAGATGCGGCAAGGCCCTCTGAACTCAGACTCCACAGTCGTCAAGTTTACATACCAAATCAGAAATCCGAAATCCCAAGGCCGTCAGCCCCAGCCCATACACACCAATGCGAACATGAATAGTCTAAAAACTTAAACCTAACTGTCTCCGCGGCCCAAACGCACTCTTTCTGAGTAATCCCAACAGCCAACACAAGAAGTGCTTGACCACCAAGAATCTTGATACGTCCCCAGGTAGCGCGCGGATGATGAGGTCTTCCTCTGCGACCTTCGCCCACATTCGGAAATCGGTCTCCTTTATGCCGATTTGAAAGCTACTCCGAAGGACCCTATGTGTCCTGAAACGCAAGTAATAAAAGCCTGCAGCGCGAAGGCCGCAGAAGCCTCCAGCCCTCAGCTCCGCCCTATGAGCGGCTTCGTTGAGCGAGGTCCCCCAAGTTGGGAGGGTGGGGTACTTCGAGCTGCGCTCACTGCAGCAGCCATGAGCGTAACAGATCGGCTTTCGCCGATGTCGACAGGCGAGGGGCTCTTGCCCGTCGACCATCCTAGAATCCTAGAATGGAGAACGGGGAGGTAGGGGACAAATCAAGAAGCCACGAACCTGATCATTGACACTGGAAGGTAGATCCCGCTTAGTTTTTTCTATACCCATGCCTTTACCTACACCCGGGGTGTTTACCTGTACCGATACCTATACCTACACCTACACCTGTCTGTCTGTCTGTCTGTCTGTCTGTCCGTCTGTCTGTCTGTCTGTCTGTCTGTCTGTGTCTGTCTGCCTGTCTGCCTGTCTGTCTGTCTGTCTATGTGCCTGTCTTCCGGTCTTCCTATCTTCCTATCTACATATCTATCTACCCATCTACCTATCTACCGGTCTACCTATCTACCGGTCGACTTATGTATCTATCGAGCTGCTTATCGATCTATCCATCCATCGCTATGTTCATCACAACTATAACACCCCCACATATATATATATGTATATGTAAATAAATAAATATATATATATATATATACACATATGTCTGTATATATATATATGTGTGTGTGTGTGTATGTGTATATATATATATATCTTTATTTCTTTGTGATATGAAATGGCAGTTTGCCTGCACCCAATATTCAACTTCGGCTACGTTGTTGCAAAGAAGGCTTTCAGAAAACTTGTGCTCATCAAGATGATCAGAACTGATGGATGTAATATTTCATGTCACGAAAATGTGCACCACGCCCACACTCGCAGCTATCCCCTGTTTCAGCTCAAGCATGTTGCTGTGTTGGCCGATGCTAATACTTCGATAAACCAGCGAAATCTCGCATACTGTCGCACGACGACATGCTGTTTCCTTCGGGGACCATGTCATGTTCACCAGTCTCTAACCACTATATCCCCCCCTTGCCGGCCTGCTCGATGTGCTCGAAGTCCTCACCAAACCGTTCCGCATGTTTCGACAAGTTTGCAGAACCTCATAATCTAGGATCGTCAGTGCCTGGTTCAACCATGGTCTTCTCTTGCTGCCTACATGGTTATAGCATAGCCAATGTGCCCCGAAACTTCGTTGCAATTCCTCCGGCCCCTCTACCGTGCAAGGGCCGGTGATGAGCTTCAGGGCGTTGTGCCGGCATATACATTGCTCATGCTGCAGACTGAGGGAGCGGCAAAAAAGGAAGCAAAGACGGTGTGAATGTGAATAACAGCGGCGCAGCAGCGCATACTTCATGCTTCCATGTGGGGACGTGCGAAGGGATGGGATTTCAGCTTCTTGGTGAGCCCGGCAAGGGCACTTCGGTGGTCTTCTGGCCTCGGCCACATCGCCGGCATCGTCCGTGGATACATTGGACTCCACCTCACTTTGCATGCTCACCCTGCGAGCTTTGGTTCTACAGGACCTCACGACTCGGAATCAGAGTAGGTACGGTCCTTTTGCAAGATATGAGGGACTTCTTTAAAACAGGGGATAATAGAGTGACTCAATCCCGTTTCGGGCATCCTACACCGCTAGCATCACACCATGTCGCAACACCTATCCCCACCTAAGTTTACCATCCTAGGAAAATCCCAATACCCCTAAGTGTCATGGCCCAAAAAAGGGAATGGAGCTCTTGTAAAGTTTGGTTCGGGGTTTAGAGTTAAGCGTTGTACCAAAGCTTAACCTTCTCGGATGCTCCCAGGGCGTGTTCTACCCACGCCCACGGGCGTAGTTTACAGCTCCCTGGAGCGTAGTGAGCTGCAACCTCGGGCGTAGTTTACCATACCCACTACCGTAGTGAACTGCATCTGCTGCTGTAGTTTGGTTTGGGTTTAGAATGACCACCAACCATAACATTATAATATTAATCATGTTATGTTCGTTTAATCCATTGTCCGTCAAAGTTAGTTTAATTCAGCAGGAATCTAAAAAATTTTGAATCCCTGACGATTGTATGTTGATTAAAACCGCGTCTGTTCATCATAGAACGAATAGTATTAGTGTTTTTTAATAGCAATCCTCATCAATCTCTAGGAGTATTTCATACTTTTTTGCCAACTTCTTGAACAGCCTATGCTTAACCAAGTCGTAACTGGGAAAGTTACGTTTAACTGAGAGAATAAGTTTGTCTGAATCATAATGATACACTTCACTTCGTCCGATAATTCCCTTTAGCATTTGGGGCGTTATTCGCAATCATAGCAGCTAGCACCGATAAGCAAAGCCATAATGGATCTTTGGGGGAAAGTGCTTTTTCTGCCTACCAGGGCTTCCATGAGGGCTTCCAGGAGGTCTCTAGGGTCCTCTGTCTGTATTCTGGCTAGCCACAATCACTCCCTGCATCAACCCAACTTCGTCACATTAGCTGAAGGCGAGGGAACTCGAAGCGGTTTAAGTTTCCACAGTTTCCACAACGGCTACGTGCGGATTGCTGAACACTTGTCCTGAACCCGTTTTGGCAGATGCCTCAACTCTAAACCCTCAAATCCCTGAACAATGAACCCTTCCCCACCCCCAAGCCGTAACCCTCCCTGCCAAGCTTCAGTCGGCACCATGTCGATGGGAATGAAGGCCACTGCTTGCGCAGCTTTGTTCTGGCTGTGGGGCTTGGCCACTTTGCAGCCCATCTCGGGAAAAAGGCGTCCCAAAACCGTGCACACGTGGCCCTGATCGGTTGAATTGGAGTTGAGGGTTTGGGGCACTAAGTTGCAATGCACCTGCTATAGTCTTGTCCTGCAAGCCTTTCTTCTGAAGTTCAGCTTGGGAGCATTGTCAGCGTGATCCCGAAAGCTGCAATGGTAATAGTTTTAGATCTATGCGAAAGTTGAGACTAAGAAGCGTACTCGTCGCAATCATAACTCTCGTGATGAAGCATGTCACCGAGTTGTTTGCGCAGCAAAGGCTAAGACTGGGTGCTGCAAGCCTGGGCACGGCCTACTCGACGACCCAGCATGCTTGCACTGCAGTGCTTCCTCTCCAGCTCTTCCAAACAATCTATGACCAACAGCAAAAGCTATGGACTCACGTGATGATCTCCACACTTTGGCCACGTTTGCTGCCCAGATCGAAAACGCAGGCAAATGCAGCTCTACCGAAGTGCTTCACACTCCGGTGAGCCACCTCCAGGCCATTGCCGTGGTGCCTTCAGCCTACATGCACATTAGCAAATCCCCTCGAAGGGGCTATTCTTCTTGCCGAGGCAGCACAACAGCCCAAGAACAGAAGAACGCTCCCCACAGCACTGATTGCCATACCGACAGGAACCTGGGCACGCGATTTGCAAAGCAGTCTCGGACCCAGAGCCGAATATACTGCCTGCTGTTTAACTTGTTATGTTTGCTAACATCATTATTACTTGTAATTGTTATTTCTATTATTATTACTACTATTACTACTACTACTACTATTATTATTATTTGTTATTTGTTATTACTACTAGCAGGTATTATTATCATTGACGTGGGCAAGGCTCAAAGGCAATCAACGGTGCTTGTGGGTGGCCTTTGCCCCAGTAATCGTACCTGTCCACGACCTTGGAATCCGCATGGCAGGAAAGACGGTGCAGCATGTTATGCCAATGACTCATTTTCAGGAGCCAGTCCAGACAAGTCCCAGGCCCACGTGGCTTGGCCAGAGGTCACCGTGTAAGTACCAAACTCCTGGCGTTGGTGATCATGTTGCGGAACACAAGCAGCATGGCAGAAGGTTTTTGGGAGTGGACGGGAAAGCTTCAAATGCCAAAGCTGACCGAACACAACAAACCGTTTTGCCGAAGTCAACGCCCAGATGCTCGATTAAGTTCGACATGTCCGGTTTTCTCCAACTGTGGTTGGGAAATGCTATGCACGCCGCACCAAAATGTGACGTCGTTTCCGCTTGGCGATATGATGTGCAAGGTGCGGCAATGCTCTGTGCCGTTGGTGCCCCACTCGCGGAAGAAAGTGAAGCCAATACGCGGCTCAACGGCCGTGAGCGTAAAGTTTTCTTGGCCATCGATCAAGACCTCACCTGGCGATCCTAACTGGATGAAGAAAAGTGTAATCAACACCAGACATGTCAGAAGGCCGGCCGCCACCAGGCACGCACCAGCGTACAAGAGCTTCTTGGCGCAGGTAGGCATGAGCAGGTAACTATTACAAGAGGCAAACGAATGAGGGGAGGGAGCGAGCGAGGGGGGGAGATGGAGGGAGGGAGGGAGGGAGCAGGGAGGGACGCAGGACCTTGCAGGAAAGGCATACTCCTGGATAAATGGCCCATTTCGGGAGTCACCCCTCTTTACAACTGCTTGCCTGTCGGCAAACACCCATGCAAGAAAAACTATATGCAACAAGATGTTTTCCCTATAACCCTATAGCCCTAAACCCTACACCCCTAAACCCCTATAACCCTTTTGGCTTAAGGTCTATGGGAAGGCAGGGAGGCATCTTGAGCCTGACGAACTCCGGCCGCTGCTAACCTCCTGAGACTTCACCTGCCTCCCACCTGCTTCCCTGTTGGGGCCATCCTAAAATTATCATATGTTTTAATCCTTATGAGGGTTCTATTATAAGAAAAATGTAAGACTTGTATCCAACGAGGACCCAGCCGCGCCCACACAAAGTCCAAGGGAAATACCGGCAATGATTAACACAACACTCAGATCCTTTCGGGACGAATGCTGGCTCGGTCAGGAGTAGCAAGTGTTAAGATCTATTGCCGAGGCTCAACCGGAAGTCAGGTTTCGGTTTGCAAGTTTGCCATCTTGCCTGGTCTGCTTGCCATCTGGCTGCTCAAGTTTCAGCACTCTCCAACTCAGCCTCACAAGTTAAGAATTTGTTCTGCTCAGACAGCAGACATTGACCCGAAGTAAATATAGCTGCAATCTAGCTAACTGCTACATCGGAGGAGTAGTGTGCCGCTCCACAACTCGTCGATCCACTACTGCAACGTCTGATCTCATGCGCGCGGTTGTTCACTGCTCTGTCATACACATACTGCCAAACTAAGTCAAACTAGTGTCTACGCCCGAAAGAGTCTCTTTTCCACCATGATGGCCATTATCCTTTCACAGTGCATGCGTGCAACAGCCTCAAGCTCCTGCAGTTCTCACGAAATGACGGCACTATAGGCTGGATTCCTCTGCAGCAGTGTGAGTATTGAGGCTGAAAGCAGCAAGCATAATCATTGTAAGATTCAAACTCTGCTTCACAATGCACTCAGTGCTTGCACCCAGGAGAAGTGAGGTACCTTCACCCAGGCTAATCCCACTTTGGGGGCTGGGAACCACTGTCTATGCAATAATTGGTGAATTCGAAACGAAGCCTGTAACCGTCGCTCTGCTGAAGTTTCTATCTCTTCCTGGGCAATCTCAGCCGTTTGCTTCCTTCGCCGTGTGCTAGATCGAGACGCAGCATGCGAACACCGAGGGTTGCTCCTCATTGACGGTTTCCTGGTGAGGATCTCGCACAAACACGTCCGAGGACTCCGCCTGCGCAACGGGAACAGCCATTCAAAACCAACTAGCATATATTAGATAACACAGAGCATATAACATACAACCACCTAAACAATAGTATCTTATAATACAACATAATATAATACAGTACACATATAGTCAAATATAATACAGCATAATGAGGCATCACAAAATTCACACATGCATACATGTACATATATATATATACACATGTATGTATATATATATGTATGTATACAACATGATAAAAACAGATAGATAGGTAGCCAAATAGATAGGCAGATCGATAGTCGAAGGCTGCATGCAACCCCAAGATGCTTTGCATCAACGTACAAAACCCCATGCAGGGCCTGGATACCTGGAACTCTCATGTCCGTGTGCGGGCTTTCGACGTCTTCCATCTCCGAAGTCCCGGTGGATGTCGATGCTTTTGACTGCGAAGCCAGGTTGATGGGGCAAGCTTTGGCATCAAGTTCCACCGATTTGCTGCCGCAGCACCCCATGGGAAAGCAGGCCCAAGAAGGGGGCTGCAGGTGCTAGACACAGGTTTCTGAAACCTGCTGAGCCTGGACAAAGATGGCTCGGAGGCACGTAACGAAGATGATGACAAGACAAAACAAACAAACACTGCCTTACTTCTGAAAGAGTCTACCCATTCCTGGTTGCGACCTCAGTTCTGCATATCTTGAAATACTGCTGGGCAGCTGTCCCACGCAGGTGTTAATCAACGGTGAGCCTGATTTCCAAATCCCTTGCGGCATTGCACACGATATGCTCGCAACTTCAAGTTGTGGGTGAGACATGGACACTGAAATTGTTGCATGCAGGGTTTATCGTTCCTCCAGGGGCATTCTCCAGAGAGCAGACTCCCTGCGAAGATGTGCTCCAGTTTTGACGGGGATGACCCTTTGATGTCTACGGTAAGTCATTAAGCTGCATGACCAGACCTCCTGTCTCCCGAGAGACACGAGTGTCTCAATCTGCCGCGTCAGTAGTACACAGGCTCAAGGGTCTGGATTTCTTGCAGTGCCTCGGGTCACCAAGCTTCGCCAAAAATGCAACGGCAAATCTTGGAACATGGTAGGAACTTACGCTGCGGATACCCTGCCGGCCAGGCTGCAGTAATTATGCAGTATTCCTTATTTATGAGGCCATTTGCGGGGGGACTTGTCATAAAGGAGCTCAGAGTCGCAAAGTTGTCGAAGTAGGCCAGGTGCCATCCTCGGTGCTGCTCAAGGGAGCAGAAAGCAAAGAGCTCATGGCAGGAGGCTAATGGAGAAACCCTTGGTTGTAAATCATCTGGATGCCATATTAAGAACCACGGAGTTCTCAAGTCAGATTCCTACATACGAGTATTCATGTTCAGTCTGACTGGGCCAGGGAACCCCAGTGAACCGGGAACCAGCGGCCATTGTCTTATCAGAGCACACTGTATCCGCTTGAACGAAGAATTTGCCTCAACATTCGTTTTAGATGGATCCTGCATATGGTTGTAAGTTAAAGTGTATGGCTTAGATATCAGCATTTGTCTCTGCATGCTCTAGGTATCTGAGCATCCTGCCGGAAAGAAGCGCAGCTGCGCCGATAGTGTGATCAGAGTCGATGGAGACCACCTTAAAGCCGAGATGTAAGGCAGGGTTTGTTAGAAGGTTGGGTTGAACCCTTTTTACAGCTGGGCTCTGAGTTGAACCCTAAACCCTAAATTGCTCATACTGATCTCACGAGTAACACGATCAACCTCACGCCAAGCACTTCTCAGCTTCACGCCTCCTCAGTGTCGTCAACTCTCACCTGCTGTGCCGAACTCGGCATGCGGGATCACCGCCGGGGGTGTTGCTCTCGAAATATAGGCGCGGAGGGCTTGAAAGACACGTGGGTTTATAGGCTTTCAGTCTAGCAGCGTGTGGAGTGCGGAGCCTATTTACGCCAAGGGTTGAATACTGCAGGCCTGAGGAGGGAATGCCGCCTGCTTTGGGAAGAGCAATGCGTTGAATTGGGATTTGACACTTCTGCCTCGGAAGCTGCCAAGCAATGCAAACGGCCGGCTGTCCTGTTTGTGCTAGTTATTTCCAAATTCTCAGCGAATATGGGCAAAGAAAGCTCGAACTCATCAACTCTGAACTTTGGCTGGTTAACTACGCGCGACGATTCGTTTGCAGCCAAGTGTCTCGAATGCGTGTGCCGTGACAGGCGAGTCCTTGTTTGGCATTCTACACCCTGGAGAGAAAGTAAACAGGCTCTCGTTTGCCCGCCAACCAAACTGCACGCGCCCTGCAACAACCTGAACGATATCTTCCATCTCCTCACTAACAAAACGAGCAAGGTTCTCGTGCCTGCGACACGCTTCTGGCACGGATCTAAATTTTCAACCCCTCCACTCTTATTTCAAGCACATTCTCCTCCAACTCCCAAGGTGTACAGACCCCATCTACCCGGAGCCCGAGATCGGGCACCCAAGCCCAGCTAAGACCTGAAGCCCTTCAGGCACAGTAGACTCGGTAGACCATTGAGGTCCAGTGGCTGAGGCGGTGCCAAACGCCCAGAGGCGCCGGCAACTTGCCGCTGGCAAGGATGGTGGCATTGGAGCCACCTGCTGGAGCATGTCTTAGTGTTCTGGTCTTGCGGATGTGCGTGAGGGCTGAGGGCTGAAGGGAAGCTGCCGGCGTTGGGATGCGTGTGTGTGTGTGTGTACTAGGTCGTAGGCTGAGGGTTGTCACTGACCGAGCTCATAAGCCACAACAACTTAGATTCTTACGGCTCGTGCAATGTATGATGATAACACACGCCTCCGTGGTTTAGGCCAGGTTCTTTGGGGAAGCTGTAGCTACCTTTTTTCTGTCGGCATGAGCACGTGTCGACATGCCCCTTCCATGCCATGCCATATAGCGCGTACCATACGTACCAAACCGTACGATCCCATACCGTGCCATACCATACCATACACTGCCATGCCCCACCATGCCATACAATACCACAGCATATGATAACAGACGATACGACACAAGACGCTGCATTACAATACGACACAACAACACAATATCACACAAATTCAATACAATATAACTTGGGTACTGCCCCGGCCCACCATGTAGCGGCCTTTGTTAGACTACAAATAGCGGTCATGTTGAGGGACATACATAAAAATCAGAAATATATATATATATATGTATAAAGCAGCTGTTACAGAGTGGGGGCAGTACCCCAAATACTGTACAATGCAATTCAGCAAGATACAATACAGTTCAATGCACATATAGTACTTGCACCCACATCTACGTAAATACATACATGCATACATCAAAAACTCATACATACACCTACGTACATCTATCCATCCGTGCACGCATGCCTACATACATTACACTGACATACACTCCTCATATGGAAACACGTGCATACTGCATACGTGCATACAAGCACACGAGTACATATCTGCTCGCTTGCTCGAAATCCAGGTAACAGTACATTGCAATACATCACTACAGTGTTACAGCAACACCTCGGAGCTTGCATGCATACAAAGATAGGTGCATACATACAAGCAAACATACGCACAGTCATATGTACCTACAGACCTGTGCACACATACATGCATACGTGCATGCATACACCCATGCATGCATACAAGCCTGAATGCACACATGCACACAAACAAACATATTGTTTTTATTGCACACAAACATGCATACATACATACCTACATGCATATGTAGGTACGTATACTTACCTGTTTAGCTACTTACATACTTACCTACCTACCTTCATATACATACAGACAAACAGCATGCGCACAAACGTAAGTACATATGTACCTTACTGTTAGTTACATACTTATACTTACTTGACTTTGTTGTTTGCTTCTGGAACTCATTTACGTACTTACTTACTTACTTACTTGCTTGCTTGCTTGCTTGCTTGCGTGCTTGCTTGCTTGCCTGCTTACTTACCTACTTACTTGCTTACTTGCTTGCGTACTTACACACACACACATCTATAAATAAATAAATATATATATATAGTTATATATACACACACATATATGGGTACATATGCTCCCAGACAGACCAACCCAACATGCACAGGTGCACACGCACGCACAACCACAAACGGTTTCTCCCGCATGCAGGATGTAAGCATGAATCTATATACACCATAGAACCCATAAATTGTCAAGCTCTGCGCCTCCCAGGCTGAAAGGACACAGACTCTAGCTCAAAGCTCAACTCACCCGATCCGACGACGCGACACCAATCCTCAACTTGAAGCTCCACATCTGATCAAGAAACCGGGCCTGACTCAAGGCGCCAAGTGCCTCGATGGGCTGCATCCAAGCCCATCCTGAAAGTTCACGGGTGTTGTGGGTTCGGGTCTTGCAGGCTCCCTCAACCCTACGCCGCCCTCACCACAACCTGCAGGATCAAGCCTTGGCAATTACATGGTTGTGCAAAAAAGGGAGATCCCACATACATTCTCAGATAGCTAAACTACCAGATTTTCCGGGGTGTATGAATGTGTGTACTGTTGTATGTATGTATGTACGTATGCATGTATGCATGTATGCATGAATAAATGTATGCATGTATGCATGTATGCACGTATGCATGTATGTATGTATGTATGTATGTATGTATGTATGTGCGTTTGTGTGTCTGTATGTCTGTGTGTCTGTGTATGTCTGTATGTCTGTATGTCTGCATGCATGTATGCATGTATGCATGCATGATGTATGTATGTATGTATGTATGTATGTATGTACATATGTACATATGTACATATGTATGTGTGTATGCGTGCACGCATGCATGCTGCTGTGTGCGTATGAGCTGATGAGGGAATGAATAAATGAAATAATGACATCATGAAGAATGAGTGAATTGCCACATGAAGAAACAAGAGTGTGCTTGCGCGTGGGTGTATATATATATATGTATGCACGACGATCGTATGCCTGAGGTATGTATAATCTGTGCATGCATATGTGTCTGAACATGAATAGGTGTGCCGATGGAGTTTTGCATGCATGCTTGTACTCGTATGTTGTACGTGTTCACATGTTGTTAAACAGATGTCTACATGCACAGTATGCATCATACCCACACCCACACACACATACATACATACATACATACATACATACGTACATGCATACATACTTGTGGACACGTATGCTAGGCACATGTGGATGCGGACGATGTGTGCATGGGTATACAAATGCAAATCAACAATCATACGTATATCCAGGGTCTAGTGGGAGAAAGTGAACTATGCACCCAGCAGTTTGTTTTTCTCGTTCTTAGATACATTGCACTGTCCCTGCCTACATCACGAAGCTTGGTTGCTGCACGCACGGACGGCTGGCCATCTGGGGCCGCAGCCTTACGCAGTAGCCACTTCGCCCTGTGAGGCCGTAGAGGAGATCTCCTCAGGCGCATATCTGACAATTACGGCCAAACAGACCTCCATGATGCTGGCAGCTGTACACTAATGATGGCACGACGATGATACCGCGCATGCTTCAGGCCATCGTCCTAGTGCACTCTGGTCCCAAGCTACTGCTAATACAACAGCGGTGCTTACTATAGTTCATGCTAGTTCTGACAGGCATGATCCTGGAAACAATGTTTGGTATACCGTGCGAATATGACACCACAATGCAAACACCGCATTCGTCACCGCAAGAAGTCCGTTCTGGATTCGGGAGTGATTCGTAAGGCATTTACGGTTAACCCTGGAAACAGTCTCAAGTGCTCATTTCTTCAGATGCCTTAGCACGCTCATCGAGAGCAACCGTGGGTGAAACGGCCAGCCCAAGCAGGTGTAGGAGGGAACTTCGCATCCGGTGTAATGAACCCCAAATGTTCAGGATACATGCCAGGACCCGTAAAAGCACAAACCTCGGACGGGAATTCGGAGAGTCAAGCTGTGCGTTGGAGGCTTTGGGGCCAAGCGGGGTAGAAATTCGAAACCCCCAAACCCAGAATCTTTCACACAAGGCATGTGCAACCAGCTCTTTCGTCTTGGAAGCTCCCAGTTGTCTACGTAGTTTGCCCTTTCTGGGGTTCCCGGCACTTGACTATCAGGCCCTTGAGAGTTGGAGACCCTGCAAGGCCTCCAAAGCCTACTTCGAGTCCCTAAATGGTCTAGATTTTTTTTAATAGGGCCCCAGACTCTTAAATCGAGTAAACCCATATAGACCCTGAGCCCTAAACAAGCCCTACACCCTTGGAGTATGTGACAGGCCCCGGACATCTGCTTGAGCAGAAGCTCTTGCCAGGAAGCCCCTTCTAAGAGTCGAAACAAAGTTCTGATATTATATGTTGTAACATAAGAGACTACAAAATAACAAAAACAGGTGAAATAACATAGTAGGCTATAGTAGAAAACAAAAGACAGAACCGAATAGAACAAAACAAAAATAGCTTAGAATAGCATGCGATGAAGTATATCAGATAGTATAAATGTAATAAAAGAACATACAACATGTTTATACAGCAAATCCTATAAGATCTTTTCTATTTCACATAAACTGAAGATTACAAAACCATCTAGCCTATCATTGATCATATAAAGTCTACGATACAAAAATTAGCATACTATGATATAACAAAGTAGAATATAATATAAATTGCTATAACAACATGTAGCATAATGAAGCATAGTACATAGTATATAGTTTGCAATATATGCTGTAATATATTTATATATGTATATACGTGCATACATGATAAACAAGATATAACAGTATAATATGAACACACACATGTATATATATATGTATATATATATATAAACTGCAACGCCTATTTTTGACACCTAATGAACAACATGTAGTATAAAATGCAAATCATAAACTAGTTTATCCGTCACGCATAATAAGTGATATTCTGCATGCACATGTGTGTATATATATATATACATATATATATATATAGATATGGATAATGCTATACCAGTATAGTATGTATTATGTAACCTATAGACAACTGAAAACTTGATCAACCATTCATTGCTACTACAGCAGTATCACTGTAGACAGTTTGCCCTCTTGTGCAGCTTGTGCGGGTTACATCCTTACATGCGAATGGCCACGTGGATTTGAAATTCGTCCTGATTCCGGGCTTCATGTTCGTGCAAGCAACACGCTTTGGGGCCGGGCCTCCCTCGGTAAACGAGCTCCAGTTGCAGACGTGAGTCAGCCGAGCCAGTGTACTTACAAGTCGCGGCCGAAATCGGTTGAAGCACTACATTTCGGTGTCTCCCTAACTCAGCCTTACTTTATGAGACAATGAAGTAAAACCATACTACAACAAGTTAACACTCTGAGACGAAGCCGCCCGAAGTTGAACAAGATCTAGGCACCTTCGGCCTCGCCGTTGAAGCTCTCACACAGCTTCAACGGAGTAAGAGCCCTTTCTTGATCCCTGACTCTGCAGATTCCAATTTTGGGAATCTGTGGAAACTCCCCGGCTGCCCTGAACAAGCCCTACCTTTGGGTAGTTCTCTTAACTAGGGTCCCCTTTTAGGTCCCCAATAAAAAAACGGCACCCTTGTTACAAAGGACCCTAAAAGGGGGCCCTAATTTAGAGAACTAACCATATGGCTTTGGTAGCCAGTTGACACGCGAGGACCTGACTTTTTTGGGGAAAAGGGGTTCTTTCTTATGAGGATCCTGTTGTGGGATCGTCTTGCTCTGAGGGCTTTTTAATCATGCCGTTTGTTTAGGGTCGCCCACACCCTAGGGCCTTTAAAAATTCGGGCGCGGCTATGGACTCTATGGGGTTTAGAGACATCGCTACTCAAGGGATGTCAAGATTCCAAGGTCATGGAGACGCCCGAAACAGCAACTTCTGAGGTGTTCGATTCGACGCCATGGTCTGTGCTATCGTTTGGAACCTTTCTGGAAAGCAAGACTGAAAGTAGACCATGAAATATTATGCAATGTAGCCCATCCCAACAGCATAAACTTCAAGCCCAGATGCCTGCAGCATCTCTCAGAAAGCCCTGGCTGCTACACCCATGTCTGCAGTTGGATGGAGGACCAGGTCCGCTCACCAGTCTGGAGAATCTAATGACAGAGGCCATCCTTTGGCCCTCAACTCCTCGGCATCTCGATCCAGAACCTCACAAGACATGGCACCAAGAGGCTTCAAAGCCCCGGAAGAACAGGAACCGACGTAGCCCGCAAGCTATTCAATCGCTCCTTGAGGGGAGGTTTGAGAGGCCCATGACCAAGCCGGACGTCTGCTCGACAAGGCACGAGGCTTCCCATCTACGCGAATGCGCCTATGCCTACGTTTCTTGAGACAGCAGATCTGCGAGAATGAATAAAACGGTTGCCAACATACTAGTCGCCTGCTGCAGATGGTCGCTTTGACTGAGCAAAGGTCATTATTTGTCTTAGTGGTCGTGCGTTCACCGTCTGACTGACGGCACACGGCACTAGACAGGGTTTACTATTTTACCCATGCTAAGCAGAAGTATGCCAAGCAGACTTGCTTCGCCCCGGATGCTGAGTGCCGGATGCTTCGAACAAACCAGCAGATACATCTGCCTCAAGCTTGTCTGAGTTCCCATCTTTCGACTGTACCTAAGAAGCCCAAGGCTGAACCCATGCCTCCTGGGTGGCAGCTTCCCGATAGATTTTGCGCCTGTGGGCGGCCCGGATTGATTCAGGGCAGTGCTTTGTGTGCGTAGCTTTGTGCTGTCAAACCTTAAACTTTGAGTTTGTTCGGGGTCCACGAGCTCCGAGACGTCTTTCGGAGAAGAAGTAGCTAATCCAACATGGCGCGGATGGTTTTCGAAAATGCACTCGCTGAAGGCGGGCCTGACAACGGCTTGAGCCACCCCACCCAATACACCCTGACACCTGGCATCGAAGCCTCTAATGCCCCACACCCACCAACAGGAAGGCGATGCTTTCACAACTTCTCGTGCCGGGTTTCGGGCTTCGACCAATATGAATACGACAGTGCCAATCTTCAGTCCACTCCCCCATATCGCCAAGTGAGACTCCAAGCTACAAGCCGACACCCTTTATGCAGGTCTGCATGCAGAGTACTACAGAACTGCAATATTCGTAGCTAGACAGCAGGCCACATGTAATGCGTATTATAGTTTAATATAGTATATTATATAGTTTATTATAGTATAAAATGCTATAATAACATAACAGAGCCCAAGTTGAGACCATGGAACACTCACCACAACCACCTGCCACACTGCGAACCAAACCATTCTGATTCGCAGATAGTCTACGAGTCAGAATATGACAACAAGGATCCCATGCACGAACTCTCTCTTCGCGCGGTTGGAGGGACACAGGTGTTGAATCGTTATGCAACAATACCAAAGAAACTTTCGCATCTCCTTCTGACAACCAGCCTCACCGTTAAAATCTACTCCACCACCGTCATACTACCGCCATGGTCAGGACGATCGCGTGGCGACTCGACCTGAAGGTGAAAATCCTGCTGGACCCGGCGGCCATGATATGGCTCCGTAATCGTGACGATGGTGATGACGCGGGTGTGGGGTTGGAGGCCGTCATCACCATGAACACCCTGGTCCAAGCATCAGAGGTTCTACTTTGCCATTGCAGGAGGCCGTTGTGACGATGAAGGCAGGTGGGAAGCTGATGATTCTGAAGAAGGCGGTGGCGGTGACGTGCAATCGCTTAGGGTTGAGCAGTCCCGGTTCCTAACGAAACTCAATGTCTCTAAACACTTATAAGCCCTTACTAGTACTTGGCGAGCCACTGCAGGCTGTCAGCATCCAAGGCAGTTTCATCGAAGGCCCAGTCGACGTGGCCGCTTGCCAGAGGCTCCTCCTGAAGAGCACAGAAGCGGTTTGAGTTTAGGGTCTCACGGCCAAACCAACAGCCCATGCCTTTGTTCTGACATCCTCAAGTTCTAAGTTGCTATAGAACTTGATGCACCCAATGTTCTGGGCTTACTTGAGTGCGCGACTCTTTGCGTACAAGTACACGCAGTGTCTGCCTCCTCGTCGTGGTGGTCCTCCAGGTAAGCGTGCCGCAGGGCATCGTGGGCCGTGAGACGCTTGTTCCTCAAAGCCCCAAACCCTAAGCCCCTGTAAAGGAGCCGCAAGTTTGAGAAATCCCCATGGAGAACTCGAGACCTCGATCTTCGCATGCTTTCATTCGGGCATGGGTGAAGCTTGAGGTGGAGGCTCAGGGGGAGCCTTAATATGAGGTCTCGAGATTTTCGGCGTTGCTCGTGTCCAGACATCTGGAGTTTCTTACTCCTTTTTCAGCATGGGCTTGGATTGTAGGAAACTCTGACGACACCCTACATATGCTGGAGCTGGAAGTTTCGGCTGCATCTTTACGGTGGCTGGATTAGATAGGCTTCGTGAAAGCTTCGGCACTAACAGGTTCTACAACCGAGTCTAGGAACACATTAGCCATGATGTCAGTGCCAGCATTGATTTTCCCTAAACCCCAAACCCGTGATTTTTCAACACCCGGTACAACCTGTACCGGTTTGTACCGGACCACCGCTCCGGTATCCAAGATTCTAAGAAAAGACTCCTTAGGGTTTAGGGTTGTACCGGTTGCACCGGTTTGTACCGGGGCCAAGGCCTGCACCTGGATCCTTGTGGTGGAGTTCACCCAACCACAAAATGGTAGATCCAGGGGGGTACCATATGTACATACATATATGTATGTATATATATATATACACAAAGAGATATACTTATTTATACATACATATGTATATATATATATGTACAAATAAGGATGCCAACAAGCCCACTGGCGCAAAGGTGCGGGTCGAACTGAAGAAGCCTGTCGAGGAGGTCACACTGGGTGTCCTTGGATCGCGGATTAGAGTGGCTTTGGCTGCTTCGGGGTTTCAGGGCTTTGCATTTAGGGTTCTTCAATGGCTTTGGGGCTTGTGTGGGCCGAGACACCTAGCAGGATTCTGTGGTGGCAAGTTCAAAGCTTAGGGGGATTACGGATTGAGTTATGTTCCACGGTGTGCAGGCCAGAAGCTTGTGGTGTTTTCGCTTTAGCCATAGGCCCCTAGGTAGTTCCTTTTTGTGGTTTAGTTTTAGAATCCTATAAGGTAGTCCCAAAAAGGAACTACTTAGGGGCCTATGGGTAGCCATACATGCTAAACTGCCAAATGAAACTGTTCGGACAATTCAAATCCGACAGCTAGAGACAGGGCTTCCCATCGGCTGCTAGCTCCGCTTGGCTAACTAGCCCCCTATCTTGTTCCAGCACCTGCAACTAAGAACTAGTTCTGAAAACCGGGCTGGCGTAGATTGGTCGCAGACCCATCTCCCATCTCTTTCAGAGTGAATCTGAGTCACACGCCCGGCTACTCGGAGCTTGTTGCAGGGAGAGCCGGAGCAATGGAGGCATTCAAAATCCATAAGGAAGGGCGAAGGAAGTCAGAAACGACACGTGGATTCCCCAATTCAGCAAAGATGCAGACGCATGCGGGAACATCGCCTTCCAGTTCCTTGAGCACAGGCGACTCTCTCCCTTCAAATTTCGAGTCGACACCCCGCGACTTCGACATCTTCTAGGACTTCTCGACCAATAAGCCCACCGAAGCTCAACTGTGGGCGTGCCGGCTCAGGAGCACCAAAAGCAACTGGGGAAGCGATCGCTTTACCTTTCCGAACATCCCGCTTGGGGGTTCATTGTGGTTGAAGATTTCTCAGGTTCAAAGTAAACCCTAGACCCTAAATTAAGCCCTAAACCCTAAATTAAACCCTAAACCCTATGTAATGCCTCCCAGATTCTGGCGCGGGAGACCCGGATACTTGGTTCTCAGGAAGTTCCTGGCCGCCTGGTTCTCCTCCTTGGCTGACTGACGTTACTAATCCTTAGTAGGGTTACTACTAGTAACTTACTAGTACTTCGAAATTATTAATATTACGACTCACATGATTGTTTCTACTCTTATTAAGTACTGTTATGATAAAAGAAGGCAAGAGTGATGAATAATCGAGTCCACAACGACTTGAGTTCCAAAACAGTTCACGAGATGCCTTTCATGACTCCGCATGAGGCTTCATGCGCAACAGAATCCTATCTCCGAAACTCTTCCTTTGGGTCTCTTTCTTGCTACATCGGGTGAATCCTTCAGCACACCTCCCTGAACTCTGAACGGGCCTGCTCTGCTACATCGAAAAGAGGGGGAGACTTTGGCCTCACGCGAGGGGGCGGCCTGCTGTGGCAGGCGCAAAAATGTTCAGCTCCGGAACTCACAGACGGTGCACCTCATGCACGTAGTTTCAGCCCCCATCTTTTATTTAGCCCAGAAAATGCCTCACTCCGACATGCCGAGGCACTGGTATGAAGGAGAGTTCGGACTCCTCTCCAATCCGGGGGTTTAAGTACCCACGCAGTTGTACAGGCCCGTGCCAAGTGCCAAGCAGTCGAACTTTTGATGTGAGAATCTCTCTGCAGGCTTGCGGACATATTAATTCTCAACCCCGTTCCTACGCCGCTCGCCCTCTACAGCTTTCGCGATAACTGCATAGCCTCCGGGGTTCCCACGATGGCGCAAATGGACCGCAGCCTCAGCAAGATATCCAATGGAACTTGCGCGAACACTCCTGCAACTACTCACCCGACGCAGGGGCCGGAAATCGATTCAACTGTCGAGCCACTACAGTAATCGTTACTGCTTTGTATCCGGATGCCCGCTTGTAGTCGTAGTCCTTTTAAACTGCCAACTCGTTATCCCTGCAACCTACGACCAGACACACTGGCCGGCAAACCCTCCTCCCTAAACCCTAAACCCTATAAACCCTATGAGCCCTATAAGCTCCAGACCCTACAACCTCTAAACCCTAAACCCTGTAAACCCTATACCCTACAAACCCTATAAACCCTATAAGCCCTATAAGCCCTATAAGCCCTAAACGGTGCCTCCGATCAGCGAGCCAAGCGACTGGTCTAAGAAGTCCGCCCCACGGAACATGGGTGCCCGACTAATGAGCTCTCCGAGGATGCATCCTTCCCGGCATTTTTTGGCTTCGACGTCGATTTTGGGAGGCAGAATAGGTGTAATTCTATATGGAGTTTGACTGCCATGCTCTCTTTTGTTTATGGTTTTCAAGATGTTTCAAGGCTTGGGACACATGGTCGAGGGTTAGGTTGTCAAGGATCCAGCTGTGAGCATTGGGGTTCAGGCTGCTCCAGCTCGCATCGAGTGTGAGGGGCTACAAATGGGGGTTTCCGAAAATTGGGAACTCTAATATAGTACCCTAAATAGTAGGTCTCTTTTAAGGACTCCAAAATAAGGTGCCCTAATTTTCGGAAAGTCCCAAATGGCTACGAGATGCTGCGAGTATCTGCTAAAGGTGGGCGGTTTTGCGTACCGTCAAGCTTCTTTCTGGAGCTACCATTGCTTCGGGCTTAGGGCTACGTCTGTTGACGTTTGTGCAATACCCTGCCGCAACAACCTGGGGAAATTCAACTCCTTTGCCACGAAGCCCGAAGACCTTATGCTGGAAGACTCAGAAGAGCGACGACATGCGACGGCGGTGAGACAAGAATAGACGCAACACAGCAAAGCTGACAGAGAGCACACAGGTCTTGTTCGAAGCTATCACTAGGCGGCCAAGAAGCCCTCAGTCGTGAGGCACTGCATACCGTCACATGATCTCTGTGTACACACAGATATCGTCCTTCCTATTGATCATATGCGCCAGCCCGACACCGACAGACCTCATAGATAGCAGTACCGAAATCTCCCAAGCCTGCGCTCCACATGTCTACAGCCGCCGTGTACTCCCTGGAGGTGAGGATAACCTCCCAGCGGAGCAATCAAAGGAACCGAAGTGCCAAATCGAAGAGGACACTCCTGGACTGCAGTTCCATCACAGAGAACCCTGTTGTGGTTCTGACCCTGTACACATACATCCCCAATTGTTAAGCGAAGCCCCTGGCAATGTAAGCTGCGACTACACCCCTTCAAGTACTAAATCAGTTCGTGGATTGTGGTCGTCGAACTATAGGGTTTTAGTATGCCCACGGCCAAAACAAGACAAGGGCCACTTGGGTCGCTTAAGTTAATGTCTTGCAGAATGTAGGCAAATCTTAGATCTTATATAACTGACTCTATGATGATAGATTGCCCCTATACTTTTTTTTGCTCTCACCGCAAATACCCGCAATCACAATCAAACCCTCGTCGCTTTGTTCTGCTATTCTTGCTGCACAAGTGAGTTTCTTGGCAAACGCCGCCTCCGGCGCTCTATACCAGCGGGTGCCCACGTACTCCGTCCGGAGCCAGGTGTCATCGTCCTGGTCGAAGCCCGCCCGTCCTCGATGGAGTGCATTGGGAAATTGCCGCGTCAGGGTGTCTACGATCGGACCGCGTCTGGGATTTAGGATATATGCTGGGGCATGAGAGGTGACGGATGCAGGAATGCAAGACTAGGTCAGTGACTAGGTGGCAAATGGTCCAATCGGGTGCGAGGCTTTCTGGAGCTCCGATGGCATGACGCTGGCTGTGTACTGCTTCTGAGCTTGGCATTGCAACCTCCTCAAATGTTCAACCGAACACAGTCCTTCCTAAACCGCACACAGCCTGGCAAATGTTAAGGTGTGGTGGCGCAGCAGGGTTTCCACTACAGCACAGGAAGTTCAAGATGTGTCGAACAAGGGAATCCCGGAAGCCAGACATCTGAAAACTGATCATCATTATTCTGCTATCATTGCTCTCGGAAGGATAAACGTTCGTTGATGCCACAGTCACAGCTATTGCTCGCGACATCAACATACTGCTACTACCAGTGGTGCCACTGCCTAGTGGAAAGCCGGAAGCCGAATCCTGACACGCAGGACAATTCTCTTGCGGTTTCCAGCGGCCTCTGGCGAGACCGAAATCGCAAAGCCTGCCATGTTCAAACACCACAGTCAGCATACGTACAAGGATGCATACATTTAGCAGTCGCACTAGAAGCTCAGGCGAGGTTTAGGGCGGAAAGCAGAAAGCGGGAGGCACTCATCACGAGCAAATGCATACATACATGCATCTTATACATACATACCCACGGCCTACACCCCCACGACCGAAGACAAACCCCAAATCAATACATCCGGAGGGAAGCAGCGTTCCATTCTGAGATGCGGTCAATGCAGAGGCCTATGTAAGGATAAACATTGAAACAGGCTGCTCATAATGCAGAAGGATTGTTTGAACCTGGGTTGTTTGCTCCTAGCTGCTTAGGAGGCTAAACCACGACCTCTGTACTGCCAACCGAGGCACTTGATGTCACAGTTCTTGTTTACCTGAGCGACGCTGTGCTTGGTTCAGAGATGCTCTCGTCTCCTGGCTGCTAGCTGCAGACCAAGCATTTACTCAACGTAGCTGAGTCCACGATGACCGCTGCAGCGTCACAGCTCTGTGCAGCCACTCTAGGCCCAGAAGACCGGTATCGTTGGTCGGCACTCACCATGGTACAGCAGGCTAAAAGCAACCGCTCTAACCAACAACTCTGGCCCTCCACTTCGTGGATCTTGATGTCAAGGCGAATGCTTCGGAAACAGGGTCCATACCACTAGCAAGCCGAGCTTGGGGATGTTGTCCGGTTGAGCCTGGAGAGAGCCTTCTCAAGACTGAAAGGGGTAACGTTCAGGCTTTCAGCTTCCCAAATCGGATCTCGAAGCGCTGGAACAACCCCCGATCCCGACATCACACAAAAAGCAATCCCAGACCTCAAGCCCGAAATCTACAGCCAGTGTGTGGCCCGAATCCAGACCCCAAACACTCATAACCGGCAGCCAAAACACCAGAACATTCAGAGGCTTCAGATCCCTGTGCACCACATTGGCAGAATGCAAGTACCTTGGTCTCAAGGGAAGCTCATAAACGCACCAACTCACCCCCTGAAATGGTACTCTCTTCCTACTGTGAATACTCTAGAAAGTTGTGGTTTCAAAACTCCAGATATCTGACTATCGCTTCTGTTGCTTGTCTCTGCCAGTAATGTAACTCTTTGGTGATATGCTTCTTGTTGAGAAGCGGCTCTGAGGCTGAGTGCAGCCTTTCCGGAATACTAGTCACAAAGACGGGCACATATTTAGGCCCCATGGACTCGGACCCTTTGCTGAGCCAGAGCGGAGGACGTGCTGACTGTCACAACTAATATAAGGGCCTTAATAAGTAGATTTTTTCCCTCGGGCATGGCAAGGATCATAACCAGAATAGGGGTTGGGGTACCTTATAGTATAACTAACATGAGGAACCCCAGGAATAACACTGGTACTTCTTTGGGCTTCTATATTAGAGACTACCGGTTGAAGTAGGCGCCATGTCCTTTTCAACTGCTGCAGCAACCATGGCCGGCGGCAACAGTGGAAGCGCAAGCACATGCTTCTTCGGAACGACAGGCTAACACATTTTTTTTAGACCAGACATATCATAAGGACGACAGCTGAACTCTGCAAGCACCCAAGCGCCAAAATCGCAGCAGCGACACGGCAACAAGGCACTCCTCATGATCCCTCTTGCGCATATGTTGACTTTTGTTGAATCCACCCCTTTCCCTTTGCTCGCCAAGACAGGTCGCAGCAGGGCCCGCAAGATCTGGTAAATGAAAAATTGCACGTGGTCTTCGCCTGCACCCAAAACGATGAATCGGAACAGGCGGTCTGCCCAATGACTGGCGACTAGTTGTGGGATTTCAGTCCCTACCAACCTTAACCCCCATGGTAAAGCCTAAACTGATGCTACACTCGCTCCTTGTAGGTCTGGCTTTTATCGCCTCAAGATATACCCGAAGGCATAGACTCGCATAGGCGGTAAGTTTTGAATCTAGGTGTTGGGGCTTAAGACAGACGCATCGGTCATTTGTGTTGCCCAGCAAAAGGATGGCACAGTCCCCAGTTGACCAAGCTAGCACTTGAGCCCGCAAAAAACTCTCGCACGTGAAGGATCATGCATACTGAGTTGAGTGTCATGAAGCAGGGTGGCTGTAGTGAAACCGAAATTGGTCAGTTGGCCCCCAATCGATCATATGGCACCTATATCCCTACCTACTTACAACCCTGCTTGCAGCTCCTGAAAGAAACTACACCCAATTGCAGCGAATCTCCCAGCCACCTTTGGCTAAAATACCCTTACACGCCCGGCAAGGCACTGAGGGGCTGGTCAGAACAAATCACCGTGTGCAGATCTGCATCCATGAGCTCCGTCACCAGGTAAACCTCGGGCCCGGCTTGGGCCCAAAATACAACCAGTAACACCAACGTTAATAATAATAATGATGATGATAACAATAAACAATAATAACAATAGTACTAGTATTTAATAGTCGTCATGATACGAATGATAAGAGTCATGATGATAATACAAATAATAGCAATAGTTTCGGGCCGGGACTCTGAACCCTGAACCTATACAGATAATCTTCATTCTAGTGCCTTTTGGGGGTTACCTGATAGGATCCTAGATACAAAAGTGGTTAAACCAGATTGTATTCCTACAGGGGTTCGGACTTTAGCTGAAATCTCCAAAACACTTCAAGAAGGGCTTCGAGGGTTTTGCGGTCGAGGGCCGGGAGACCGAACCACACTGAGCTGCGATGCCCCGAAACAAACGATGTTCTCTAAGTTAGAATCCTTCCGGGTTCTTTCGATGTTCAGTTTGGGACTCATACTAGGGGCTTTGGCGGAGCATAGGCCTGCATGCGTTGAACATTCCGGTTGGGTGACGGGCCGTTGAGGGTAATTTGTGCAGCGGTGGCACTCAGAATTTGGAAGGACCCCTAAACCCTCAACCTGTTTTTGTAACAGGCTTTCAACCCTCAACCTAAACACACAATTCCGAATTTGGAGGCAGCAGTGAACTCGCCTCGGTGAACACAGTAGAAGGTGGCTCAAGGACCTGCCAGGAAGAAGACTCCGAAGTATTACTTGAACTCTACTGCTGTCTAGAGTGTAGGAATTGTAGCAAGAACTTCGACTTCAATTCCATTGTTATTCTTTCCCTCTGGCATTGTGAATTGGTTAGGATCCCGGAAGCCACCAACAGGGTAGCCCAACAAGGAAGTCTCGTGAAGATTATAGGCAAGCCTCTATACCTTGAGTCCCAAAAGCATACTGAACATAAACCATTTCTCAGCAGCCGGCTTCTCTCGCCCGGAACTTGAACCCTAGATCCGGAAGCTACTAA
Source organism: Symbiodinium necroappetens (assembly GCA_905231915.1). Classification (NCBI taxonomy): domain Eukaryota; class Dinophyceae; order Suessiales; family Symbiodiniaceae; genus Symbiodinium; species Symbiodinium necroappetens. Next base: position 5,169 of record CAJNJA010009753.1, on the reverse strand, counting down.
ACCCTAAACCCTGAACCCTTTTTTGCCCTCCCCCAACTTCAGATCCTGAGCTGCCTGGTAGGGGGGATGTGTGTGTGTGTAAATCTTGCAGGTCTGGTTTCGCAGAAGGCCGGGTAACTCGAAGTTCTGGCCAACGGGCCGAACGTCTTGCACCGCGCATCGGGCTCAGGGTTTGGAGATCAGGTTTGGGTTCAGGATTGACACTATCAAAAATCATTAACTAGTTAACTAGTTAGTTAATGTAGGTATGTGTGTATGTATGTATATATATATACATACATACCGCATGAGTACGATGCTCAGCTCAATCAGCGCTGTTGTGTTGGGGTTGGGGTCTAGGGCTTATGGATGTTTCGGCGCTGGATTCTAGGGTTGGCCGGTCCGATAGCTATGTGATCGCTAAAGCTTGAGCATCCCAAAAACAACCTTGAAGGAAAAGGGAGGGAAGGCTACCTTGACAAGCTTGATGATGCACTCATGCTCCAGCATGCTCAACCTCAGCCGTTACGAATGGGAACAGCCTCACTCCCTTTCTGATTCTTCTGATCGTCACGCTAACTAAGTGCCCCAATCCTGGTTAAGTTGTCTGCTCCTGGTGTTGGCTTCACCTGGCCTAGCGCAGCATCGGGCTCGTTTGGCGAACTCACAGTTGTGACTTTGATTCATTCTTCAACTTTGGTTTCAATGCATGGATCACCCACTGGCAGATTATCTTTCCTCGAAGCACCAGGCTTAATACTTTATTAAGGTATCTAGATAGCAGTAATCAAACCGAGGCAATCACTACAGTTGCCCACCCAATCAGCTACAACCTAGCTGCAAAATCCTGCGAAGTTTAATTCTGTTTCGATAGGAGCAGTGCCTTGCGAGAGTGTGCTCTGATTTGTTCACTTGTCATTATTAGTTCGATTAAGCAGTAAGTTCAACAGGATCTGAATAAGGTTTCGGGGGTATGATGGTATAGCCATGATGAGGAACCCTAACGAGTATTACTGTATTACTAAGGTGCTATCCACGTAATCCCTTCCCCCTACTAATAAACGGTTGGGAGCCTCCACCCCATTAGGGAACTCGGAAAAGTGTTTGTGTTATTAGGGGGTCTTTTGATCTCTACTGCCACTTTTGAGGGGTCGTGCTCTTGCCCCTGCGCTATGTGTCTTTCGCCTGCTCCCGCGTTTGCTCCTGCTTTTGCTCTTACTCGCGCTCTTGCTTTTGGTTTGCTCTGGCTGCAGCTCTTGCTGCTGCTCACGCTTTTGCTCTTGCTTCTGCTCTTGCTCTAACTCCTGCTCTTGCTTGTGCTCTTGCCTTCTCGAAGATTCGAAACCCTCCGACAAAATTCAGAATAGGTTTTAAAGGGCGAGGATGATTGCGGGAGGATTCGCGCCAATGTGCTTCTAAATATTAGGGGGGGTGTGTAATAAACGGGGGAAGCGATTAGGCCCCCCGGCCTGCAGCTGCCCAAGCACACTTGTTTGGCTAAGTAGATTCCTGCTTGAACTTCCAAACCCGCAAGGGGTTTCGACTCACACAGTCGCACGAAGGCAGGTATGGCAGCGAAGGTCGAGGGGTTTAGGGGTTAGGGTGCTTTGTGGTGCATGGCCGTCAAGGCTGCCCTGTCGAGCCCCCTAGGCGCGGGCTAGACAGAACTGGGAACACGTCGTCTTCTTCGCGGCCGAATAGCTGGTGCCAACAAAAGTCTTTAAACCGTAGCCTTATATCCTAGACCCTAAACCTAGTCAAGACGCCCCTATACAACCCTAACTCCAAACAAGGCACAGCTTGATCTCTCTCAAGCATCGCTTGGCCTGGTCATTGTGGCGGCTTTCCGTTCAAGGTTTGCGCTTCAAGGCTTAATGTTGAGGGTTTACGGCTTGAGGCGCATTTCTTGTGGCGCAAGCTTTTTCGGGTGCTGAAATGCACTGCCAGCTTGAAGAACAGTGTGACCCTGGACATGATGAACCCTGACCCCTAGCCAGCAAAGGTCCGGAAGCACAATCTCCGCCCGCGCCTCGACTGTGTTTCTACATGGGTTCGGAATCTTTTTCACCGCAAACTCCTCGCGCGGGATGGGAATCTGGTCTAGGACTCAGGGGTTCCCAATGCAAGGTCTGCGGGTAACCAAAACTGGCGAGTTGTGGGGCATCAGGCATCGATGGAAGCTCCCAGTACGCAGTTTTCAACCCAGTCCTCCCCCGTTCGATCATCTCGGAAGGCGGAAACGGCTCCGTATGTACCCTTGCCTTAGAACTGTGCAGTCGCAATGCCGGGGACTGCACTGGGATACGCAGGCCCGATCGAGAGTCAAACTCAGAGGGGCTGCAACCGGTTGCATGATTCAATGATTGAGTAATGGGATGCAAAGCGGAAATTACAACAACAAACGTCGCACAAGGGGAGCAGGCTCCACAGATGTAGTGTTGGAGGCATTTCATAGCAAGGGCCTTTTATAAGACACGCTGTATAAGATGGAAGGGAAGTCTATGTCAGCTCGAGATATGCACTGAGCTAGGAAGTTCCCCCTCCAAAGCTGAACTAAGGGTAGAGGATAAGGCAAGGACCAGATGAGTAGGAAGGGCTAAGACAGAATTATCAAACCTGAGAAACTTAGATACAGGAATCACGTTACGGGTGATCAGAGATATCCTGATACAATGCGTCTGCAATAAAGGCAACAATAAAGCCAATAAGGGTAGCTTTTCTTGAGCCGCAGGTGCGATGATTGCGGAGATCCAAACAACAGAGCTAACAGGACAACCCCCGCGGCAAGACAGAATGAGGCCTGCAAAGCGCTCGTACATCAGTACGAGAAATATATTTGGTCTCAAACGTAGCAATGAAACAGCGATGTTGTTTGTCATTCAAGGCTTAATTTGCAGAACCTTCTCGAAACATTCCTAGTACCGTATCAGAAGGAACAACAGTTTCCACATTGCTGAGAGGTTGGGCGGGCATGTCTCGAATCGAACTCTACATTCTACATGTGCATGTGTATAGGTAGATAGATAGATAGGAATACACATATGAAATCAAACCTAGCATTTCTATTGGAAGGGGCTTTTGGGCACTTTCGGCAAGCCGTTTCTTTGCACAGTGCTCTCTCTCGGCCGGGAATTCACAGTCAATATCTTCAATAGACTTGGTCGTGCTGCCAGGCTGGATTCCGAAAGGAGTTTTTCGCATTGTTGAAGATAGACGGCCAAGCCCAACTTATTGCGTTCAGAAACCCTCGTTCCAGATTCGAGACTGTTTGTTGAGGACTTCAATTTGATTCGGGAATGTTCTCGGCAGGAGGCCGCGCGATCCAGACATGTTCTCGACGAAGGGTCTGTTTAGCCAACTTAATGTAGGGAGTCTAGATCCCCGCCCGAAAGAAATGGAGTGATGCTGCACAATTTCCTTGCATACCTTAGTCATTAGTCTGTTGAACCCGGAACAGCGTGTTCTCCAGGCTCCGGGAAGACCTTCTCGGTCGGTAGAGATGCTCCAAACGGTAAGGCCGGTAAGGTTACAGCGAGCTGTCTGACAGATGCTCGAGACATTCATTTTTGTTAGTCCTGAGTGTTTCTCTGCTCCTTCCAACAACTCTTCTAACCTACGGACATTGGCCGGCCACAGAAAGCCCACGAATTTTGAAGTGGTTCCCCGCGCACCGCCCGAAAAATGGCGGCCCAGAAGCCCAGGACTCGAATCAGCGAAAGGTGGTCAGGGACTCGAAACGTAGTACCGCCCGCCTGGCGGCGATGACGAGGAATAAGACATATGTTGATGTACACATTCATTTATGTACTCAGTTGCTCATGTATGTATTTATTCACATACACATGTACCTGTGTATATATGCATACAAAAATGTACATATGTATATATATATATATACATAGAATATACATGTGTATGTGCATGTCTATGTAAGAATCTTCAAGAATGTGTATATACATATATATATATGTACATGTATGTATATACATATATATACATGTGTGTGTACATATCATCGACACAGATACATATACATATACATGTGGTACATACCTATTTATAACATATATATATATATGTACATGTACATATATATATATACATAGACGCATACAAATACTTCTGCATGTACGTGTCTGTCTAACTTACTGCATCATTATAACAATATGTCCCGAAAATATCTGTGCGTGGTCATCTGTGTTCGGATGATTGCCATGCCCCGGACATCACCAGAACACAGAATCCGACCGGAAGATTCGCCACTGCCTCATGATTGAACCCTTTCACCGGCCGAGCCTTGTGCTCTGCTATCCTTGGATGCAGCAGGAATTCCCTCAACATGATGTTACCGGAAACACGGAATGTATCCGCTTGCTGGCTGCTGTGCTTGAGATGCGCCCAGGTGAACATGAAGTACGTCCAGACACAGTGACCGGGAGCACTTTGGCTCTGGGATGCTTTCGGGCTTGAAAGACCCCTTGCAGTTTGACACCTTCATTTGAGATTTGAGAAGCCTAGTCGTGTGGGATCTGTTGGGTTCAGGCTTAAAGAAGCCCAGGATTTTCATCTCAGGTCTTGCGAGCCCTGGATCTGATCGTAGAGACGTGAGAACATCGACGTACTTCACAGCTTCACTACAAGTAGCTTTGTCTGGAAGCTCGCCGCTCGTCACGAAAGCCTCCTTGATTCAATCGTAGCGATCTCCACATGAAGGCCCAGAATGCCCAAGCTTTTCCCCAAAGCCTTTGACTCAAACCTCACCCAATCCTTATCGGACTGACTCAACTTCTGGCCCCCTAAACCCTAAGCCCTAAACCCTAAACAGGTAAGAGTCCCAGGAGGCAAGGCTTCCTCTGCCGGAGTCGACTCCGCCGCCGAGGGGTCGTCGTTCCAGGGTGGGTGGCAGGCCATGGCTCAACTGGGTTCTTAGTAAGGAATGGGGGTTCCTTTAAGGGATCTATAGGGTTTAGGGTTTAGGGTTTTAGGGCTTTAGGGTTTTTAGGGTTTAGGGTTTTTTAGGGCTGGTTCTTAGTAAGGAATGGGGGAATGGGTTATTGGGACTACTATAGGGGGCCTTAAGGGAGTATCATAGGGATCCATTCCCCCATTCCCTACTAAGAACCAGGGAGTAAAGGGACCCGCAGGGATTCGACCCTGTGTTAGCCCTAAACCCTAAACCCTCCAGACCTA
>CAJNJA010009752.1:0-10221 GCA_905231915.1 Symbiodinium necroappetens | reverse complement strand
GGTTACGCGGGCACAGGTGACAGGTCTGCCAGCAAGTTAAGCGCTTGATAAGCTTGCGATGTGGATACTTTCCGGGTTAAAGGTTGGGTTGACTTGAAGTCTCATGGGACATGAGGGCCATCTCTCAGCTGTAACTACCCTAACTTAATTTGCGGTATCCTCATAACTAGCTACAGCCCCGATCTACCATCCCGAACCTCGGAACCTTGGGGGTCCTGGGCCCACGAGACTTCAACTCTAATTCCTCGGGACCGGCTGATGCATAAGGCCGTCATGCAAGCCCTCACACGCAGCACTCACATCCCCCCTCTAAACATCGGAAATCCTAAGCCCGAAGCCATAACAAAGTAAAGCACTGACACCCCACGCCCTGGTACCCGAAAGCGCGCCGACAAAGCCAAACTTATGTCAAGAAACATGATCGAACCTGCGCAATACAGAAGCCTGGAGAATAGGCAGTAGTGTTTGTGCTCCGCTGGGCTCCCTCACAGAAGTATAATGTCACGTTCTCCAAGACCTTCAAAGTCCCGACCCCGACAATAAGCCCTGAAGCATATTAAAGCCGTAAAAAGCTCCATAGAACCCTTCCGACGGTTGAAGGCTATAACCTGTAAACCAACGGGACTACAAAACTCTTTAATCAAGCATAGCATACCTTCAATTGCAAAGGGATCCTGAGGGATCCTTAGCATGCTATGCAGGGTTTCAAGTATGTTTCGCGATGAGGGAGCTTCGGAATCTCTGGGTAGGTGTCTGATGTGGAGCCGCCTTTCTTGCTGGACGGTGCACGGGAACTCTGAATCTCCGGACCCCCGGAGTGACGGCCCCTAGACTAGGTGCTACATGGCTAGCTAGACGCCCGGAGCCAGCCGAAAAGCAGGCCACTACGGTTAGCCGGATAGCCTGTGGAAGCATCATCGCTGAACTGAGGTACACCAGGTAGAAGGCTGCACGGCGGTTCATGAGCTTCCTGGATATCTGGAGCTTCGGACGATTCGATACAATCAGAATTGGCATACTCTGGTATACGTTACTCAGGGGTTCTAAGGGGCAGTCTTACAAATTATTGGAACCTCCATATACAAGCTTTTGCAACTGTAAGAAGCCGTTATGAAACCCGCGTAACCCCAACGTTCCACGAACCTTCTCCTGAAGCCTATTCATACTAAGCATTCACACCTCTACTATAGAATACTGTTACCTTCCCGAAAAGTGCTACTACAATTCCTAAAGAAATCCCAAAGCTAAAGCCGTAAACCCCAAAACCCCAAAACCCTAAAACCCTAAACCAACAAAACCCTAAAACCCTAAATATCCTAAAGCCCTAAACCCCAAAACGTCAGCCCCAGCCCTGGAGCTTCTCCTGAAGCCCTCCATGGCAACGAAAAATCGGCCGCTCTCCAACTTCTCCGCTGCGAAGCTTCCTCGGTGGTGTAGGGCATTGTAGGGCTTCGGCAGGGGTACAGTGTTTAGGCTTTTATTCTTCAGGTTTGGGGGGTTTAGGGTTTCGTAGAGTTCTGTGATGCCGCGGAAGGAGCGTTTTGGGGGATTGGGCTGATGAACCAAACTCAACTACCATAGTTGGGAACCCTGGTCCCCAGAACAGCTTGCTTAGTGTTCTTGTTAAAAGGCTACCAAATGAACCAGCCATAAGACATGAAACCAGATTAAACGGTCATTTGTGCCGTAAAGAGCACCAAGCAAGCTTCCTTAAAGGTTGGGCATGGGAAAGCTACCTTCCCGAAGCGGCTAGACTTGCAAAACCAGACACCGATCCGAAGCAGCCAAAAAACCATACTTGTAACCGCAAGAAACTACCTGTTTAGGGTTCCTTGTTGTGCCTTCGTTGCATGCAAACTCATGTAAGTATACATAGACATTCATATATACATACATATACATATACATACATACATACATACATACATACATACATACATACATACATACATTACATACATTACATACATACACACATACATATATATATATATGTATATACACATACATATACATATACATATATATATATACACACACAGATGTACATGTCTACATACAAACTCATTCACAAGAATTCGCCTGCCATTACGCCTTAACCTTGAGCATTGCAGCCCAGAAGAAAAATCCTAAACCGGCAAACCCTAAACATTGACTTAACCCTTTACCCTTATAACCGTGAAAGTCTGAATCCAAACCCTAAGCTCTACATGCTTAGAACGCTGAAGCCCCGGTCTAGTCGGATGCGGCTGCGCCACTGACCGTGGGCATGTTTGCCAGTCCTGAGCTAATCTTGCAGTCCCCTTCCTGCAATACTTCGGCTGAATATAGTTCCTTCTCGGGTTTAGAGTTTAGGGTAGTAGTTTAAGGTTTAGGACGTTTAGGATACTGTATCAACCGTGTACATGTTCGTTATTGTAGGATTTCGGACTTTGTTTTTTTAAGAGACTCAATATGAGTTTGAAGTATTTTAAATCACAATACGATTTGTTCATGGTTGTTCCTACTAGGGCGTCGATTGTGCATTCAAGCGATAATGTGTTTGTTCCTCCTACGATTGCGGCGTTGGGATGGAACAGCAATTGTGTCAGCATAGGGCTTTGGCCCTAGCACTAATGGCATTCGTTCTTGCAGTGTGAAGGGTTTACGGTTGCACCCTAGAACATTTACTAGACTGAAATGAAAGCTTGTCTGCAAAGAGCTAGGAGCCTTCATCTGCGACAGCATTGGCATCTGCCAATGCTTTCTGCGTCCGCGTGCTTAAATCTTTCCTTAAGCAGCGGCTGGGGATTTCAGTTGCGAGACTGACAAGGGTTCTATGGGCTTCGAGATACGATTTTGTCACGGTTTGGGTTCAAGGTTTTTGCACGGTTTAGGCTGTGGGTTCCTGGATGAGAACTCCCAAGTCCAAGTAACTGTATCCAGCTACGAAAGGGTTAGGGCTTCGTAGCAAAAGCAAACCCTAACGTCCCCTGGAGTTTGGGACCTAGTTCTTCGGGATATGCCGAAGCAAAACATCAATGCACATTTGTGACAGTCTTTTACTCTACACCTAGGAACCCAGGTGAGACTCAAGTAACTTAGTCGCCTACAATTAGTCTGGGAGGTTTTTGGGTGTCCTATGATATAGCCCCGGCAACTAGGTTACTAGTCATCAAGTCAGCCTACACTCACACCGCGCTAGCATCCTACACACCTAAACTCCCAAAGCAACAACTTAAACCCGGAAGACCCAGAGGATTGAGATTGTGCCATAGCTTTCCTTCACAGTCTGGGCCCAGCCTTGCTTGCAGGATCATCGGACTGAGTCACAGCTATATTATTTTATATGGGTTATGAATACCTCAATTGGGGTAACCATGGCTATTCTCAGATATGTAACCTACTTACCAAGGCCCCTGAGCCTTTCAAACCGCAGATCAGAATGTCCTGAAACAGCAAGCCCCAGGGCTCCTCACCCCAATCAGTTTTAGGGCTCAAGGCAGAAAGTCAAGCCGAGTCACATAATCCTCCCATACTTCATGGAGATTATGACGACCGCGGGCACAGACACAAAGGCTACCAGAGTCAAAGGAGTTGTGATTGTGAACATGAAGACCTCGGGCTGCGATATTCAAGGGAAACTTGAAACACAGCAAGCTTGCAGTCAGTCACGGCTAGTGCTCCCAGGGAACTCAAAAACACAAAGCAATACTGTTCTAATGTTCTCAGAACTTAGGGCTTTCATGGTTTGCTTCAGGCAGCCCTCCCCCCCCAGCACCCCCCCATCCGGCTGACGAAGTCGCAATCCTGAAAACCACAAATGAACAGAAAAGCACGCGGCAAGTTACATACGTGCATGATCCTAAGGAATAGTGTTGCTACTTAGTCAACACCCCTTTAGGAAAGGTCCTCCGACAAGAAGCCAAGGTGGTGACGATGGAGACCATCGTCCTGAGGAAGACGTTGACGTTCAAGTAGACTTGCTCGACCACCTGCAAGGAAGCTTGAAAAAGGGTTCGTTTGGAAAAGGGGTCCTACACGGCAAAAACAGGGTGTTTATAGGGATTTGCACGTGTTGAACGGGCTTTAAGGACACGACTGGCCTGCCCCGTCAAAGTTGGAGGGTCTCGACTTCAGGCTTGAAGCGTTGTGAACAAAGTTGGGGTTTCGTGCCTACTGTTTTGGTCAACTCACCTTCACACGCATACCTAAGTGACCCCCAAAAGCAAAGCCGAAACACAAAAGCTCCGAAACACAAGCCCCTAAACCCTACCACCCCAATCTCCTTCGAGCTCGCCTGTGAACAATCTTGGGTCATGCGCGATGTCAGTTCCCCCGTCTGTGTAGTGTCGAAGAATCCGATCTCCTCAAGGCAATAGGTGGGGGCAGTAGTCATCATTAGAGGAAGGGGTTTGTCTGGGCGAATGCTAGGGGATAGTATCACTTAGACGAAATTGCAAGATGTCTGCGGTATTCAGATCTCTGTATTGGAGGTGGGGGTGGTTCGGTGTCTACAGGTTTACCGTACTTGAAGGACCACAGCATTGGGGCTATCGTCTCCCACCTATGATTTTAGCTTGAACGCTTCGACTCGGGTATTAAATATTACGTGTTTCTGCAGTATGCATAAAGAACTTACGAAAAAAAACAGTTCGAGTGCTTCAAACCGCGCTTAAGGGCTCCAGGTTAAGGCTCGTGGAAGGTTCGGAGGTCCAGGCCATCTTCGTACCAAGAATGTACCCGGAGATCCGACCATCCGGCAACAGCGGTCTACAAAAGCAGATTACTTCTCGAACCACAACCAATGAGAAGAACACGTTGAAAGATACCTTGGAAGAAATCGAAAGGGCGCCCCTAAAAAATGCACGGAAACAGAAGCCCAAACACCTAAATCCCTGAACATCTCCCGCAGAGCTTCCTGGCGAAGAAGTGTGTCGAAGAGGTGGCAACGGAGGCGGACGCCAACCTAGGATTTGCTCGAACGGCCCAGGTATCTCCTTAAAGCGGTCCGGAACCTCCTAGGCAATGTTCTTGGTGCTTCTTTGGGGTCTCAGAAATCGTTCTGGGCTTCGTTTATCTAGAAAGAGCATCAGCGATATCAGCCTTTAGTGTTTGGGAAATTTAGGCTATTTTACACTGCTCACCTGATGAGTCGTTGCAAGGTAATGCAAGTTGTAAAAGTGTCTGTTGAAGGGCTTTATCAGGGCTTGGGAACTTCTTGTACGGGGTGTAGCAAAATTCATGTAGGGCCTTGAAACATAAAAGTTCGGCAGAAGTTTTGGTGTACATCCCGGCTCAGGCTAGCTAGATCTCTGTTTGCATGCCAGCCCTAGTCACAACCCTTTCTGCGATTTAGAGCGGTGCACCCTGAAGCTGGAGAGTCCTGAAAACTCAGCGCTCCGCAACGGCCGAGAGACCAAACTCAAACCAAGTTCTGGCGAGAACACGATCAAACCTTGAAGCCCTAAAACTTGACATCGTAGCATCCGGAAGACTCTGAGCCTTTAAAGGCGCGCTATTGCAGGTTTGTCGGATAAAAACTGTGCAAATTCTGTATACTTAGCTTCGCGATAATTTATGTCATTGCCCAAACCCTCGAACACATCATACAAGCCATAGTCTGCCTGGACCCATGCCGTATAAAGTGGGCTACCCATATTCTCAAACGTTATAAGCAGCATTGCTTGGCCTGAGTTGCATGCAGGATGGCTCCGGCGATGTATGGGAACTATGCCCACATATACATATACATATACAAGCATACATACAAACATACATGCATCCGAAAGAACTCATCGAAATTAATCAGGTCACTGCACCGTAGGCGCTAAACCCAATATCCCAAGCCCTGACTTTAAACCCAAACCCCGCGCAAAACCCTATGTCCACAAAATCACCCCAAACGAACAAGCAACAAGATAGCTGCACAACATAAATCTAGATTTGTGCCAATCTTTGCAGTCCCTTATATCGTCATGTGTGTGTGTGTGTATGTATGTATGTGCGTATGTACGTATGTGCAAGGATGTATGTAAACGTATACATATCTATATCTATATCTATATCTGTATCTATGTCTATGTCTATGTCTATACCAAAACCTATAGCTATAGCTATATCTATATATGTACAGGAGAGACAGAGGCGGTCTCATATCTATATCTATATATACATATACATATACATATACATATACATATACATATACATATACATATACATATACATATACATATACATATACATATATATATATTTGCACACACACACACACACACACCTCCGAAACCGTTTTCGAAAATTACGGGCCCGAATGAAGCCAAAAACCAACAAAGTCGAATACATACTGTGGCAAAGACGGAAGAAAGCCTGACACAACCTTATGAAATATCGAAAGACCCTGAGCTGTTGACTGGACTTCTACCAACAAGCTAGGCAGCTAGGCTTCCTCAATACCACCGGCTCAATAATGGCCTAAGCTAGGGAATTGCCCCTAAACCCCGCGCCCTGTAAGCCCCAAGCCCCTGCTGCAGGAACCCGATTTAGAAACGCTCCTTTTTAACCCCAACATATTAGGGTCCATATCAAGAACCTGAACAAGGACCCAGGGTTTCTAGAATCAGGTTCCTACATTCACCTCCTAAACCCGAAGGCGGATTTAAGGAATTCGGAGCCGGGGTTCCAGACCCAAAACCTAAAGCCTAGACTCTATGGCCAAATCCGTAAAACATCTAAAACCTTAAACCTAACCCTAAACTCTAAACCCTCACCCTGAGTCGAGACGCGGCACGTCAACGCAGCGACGACCTCGCCTGTGGGGTTGGAATGGCTGAGGCAAGAAGCAAGCCAAAAAATCAAATACGAGGCTTGGACTCAGGGGTTATAGGGTTGTGGGTTTAGGTTCGTGGGTTTATCGAGGCTTAGCGTCGACCTGGATGTGTTGTGATCTTCTCAAGGTTTTGGGGATTTTTTTGGAGGGACCACCCCTGTTGGTTCGCAGAGAAGGTGAATCTCTGACGCTCCTGACGACACGCGCTTCGGAACTTCACTGACGCTCTGCAGCTGAAGCTCTTCACTGACGCTCTGAAGCTCCTGACGACTCGCGCTTCGGAGCTTCACTGATGCTCTGAAGCTCCTGACGCCTCGAGCTTCAGAGCTTCGCTGACCTCCCCGAAGACTCAAGCTTCGGAGCTTGACTGACTCTCCTGACGCCGCGCGCTTCGGAGCTTCACTGACGCTCTGAAGCCCCTGCCTACGTTTAAAATCAGAACTCGTCTTACGAAGCTTGAATTCCCGGAGCCTTGTACTGCTGCGATGCCGCTGGCTTTTCAATTCAGAACTCTTATTAAGCTTGAACTCCGAGGATAGAGCCTCAGACTCATGGGACGCCCCTGATTTAGCTTGATCCTGAAATGGAGCCTTGGACGCATGGGGCGCTCCTGACTTCTTTTAAAGCAGAACTCTTATGAACTCCGAGGATGGAGCCTTAGACTCATGGGATGCCCCTGATTTTTGAAGCAGAGCTCTTACGAAGCTTGAACTCCGAGGAGCTTTGTATTTAATGTAGGACTCTTACGAAGCTCGAACTCTCAGATGGAGCCTTGGACGAATGGGGCCATCCTGACTTTTTGTAAAGCAGAACTCTTACGAACTCCGAGGATAGAGCCTTAGACTCACGGGACGCCCCGGATTTTTGAAGCAGAGCTCTTACGAAGCTTGAACTCCGAGGATAGAACCTTGTACTGCATTGAATCTAGGACTCTTACGTCTTACGAAGGTTGTATTCTGAGATGGGGCCTTGGACGCATGGGTCGCTCCTAATCTTTTTCTAAAGCAGAACTCTTACGAACTCGATAGAGCCTTAGACTCATGGGGCACTCCTGACGACCCGAGCTTCGGAGCTTCACTGACGCTCTACAGCTCCTGACGACTCCCGCTTCGGAGCTTCACTGACGCTCAGAAGCTCCTGACGTCTCGAGCTTCGGAGCTTCACTGGCGCTCTGAATCTCCTGACGACTCGCGCTTTGGAGCTTCACTGGCGCTCTGAATCTCCTGACGACTCGCGCTTCGGAGCTTAAACTGACGCAATGAAGCTCCTGACGACTCGCGCTTCGGAGCTTCACTGATGCTCTGAAGATGCTGACGACTCGCGCTTCGGAGCCTGACTGACGGTCTGAAGCTCCTGACACCTCGAGCTTCGGAGCTTCACTGATGCTCTGAAGCTCTTGACGACTCGCGCTTTGGAGCTTCACTGACGCTCTGAAGCTCCTGACGACTCCCGCTTCGGAGCTTCACTGACGGTCTGAATCTCCTGACGACTCGCGCTTTGGAGCTTCACTGACCCTCTACAGCTCCTGACGACTCCCGCTTCGGAGCTTCACTGACGCTCTGAAGCTCGTGACGACTCCCGCTTCGGAGCTTCACTGACGCTCTGAAGTTCCTGACGACTCGTGCTTCGGAGCTTCACTGACGCTCTGAAGCTCCTGACGACTCACGCTTCGGAGCTTCACTGATGCTCTGAATCTCCTGATGACTCGCGCTTTGGAGGTTCGGAGCTTCAATTCGAAAATTCCTGAACCTCCCCTGGCGTGCAATCTTTTCTCCCGAATCCGCAGCACCGTTCCGGAGGCGGCGAATGTGTGTTTTCGCTACCAATCCCCGACTATAGCGGCGGAAACTCGCTGCTCGCATGGCCTGCGTGCGCAAGCGTGCCGCTCCGGAGGCGGCGAATGCTGTGGTTTTTGCTACTACTCCCTTATACTGGTGGCCTAAACTCGCTGCTCGCATGGCAAGCGTCCGAAACCCACCGCTAGTAGGATGAAAGCACACCGTTCCAGAGGCGGCATGCTGTGTTTTTGCTACCAATCCCCTACTGGTGGCGGACATTCACTGCTCGCATGGCAAGCGTCCGACACCCACTGCTAGTAGGAGACTTAGCCATGAAAACGCATTCCGGAGGCGGCGAATGCTGTGTTTTTGCTACTAATCCCCTACTAGCGGCGGAAATTCACTGCTCGCATGACAATCGCTGTGTGAGTTTTTTGGAGTTTTGATTTCATTTGCTACCAATGTTCGCGTATTCTGCGCTGTCTTGGAAAGCGCAATTGCACTCGGGTTCGTGGGTCCCATCAGGTCTGGCTGTTTGGGGGTGTATGCTGTTTATGTTTTCATGGCGCTGTCGGGTTTCAGGGAGTTGCTTCTGAGTTCACGGCATAACATGAACTTAATCCTTTACTTATACCTATACATATACACATTTGCATGTGGTCCCGTGTGGGCGGGTCAGTGCCCCCCACCACCCCTCATGATGGTATGCTCACCCCCTCCCACAGCAGCCAAGCCAGGCCTCTAGCCTACTACATAAACTCGATCCTAAGCCCTTCACCCCTGCAGTGCACTCGAATCCCCAAGTGGCACGATATGAAACGATTACTAGCTATGTCATGCAGTCATTCAGCTTTCGACTCGATAAAGCCACGAACCGACAACCCCCGAGCCCTATCCCCTCCCCCCCCGAAGCCCAAGCCTTCCAGGCGGTGGTCTTTTCCTGCTGTTTGCCTCAGAAAGCATTTCAACCCCAGCCCAGGACAACACACCAAACAACCCTAAAATCCTGAACCTAAACACCCAGATCCAAAACCTAAGATGAGAAGATCCCAAGACCCAAGCCCGAAGATCTTAAACCCGAAGAAAGTTTGCAGGGCTCCAGAATGAATGGCTTCATTGCGGGATATGTTGGGTGCTGGGGAAGTTGTGGTTTGGGGACTATCAATGCATCCTGTTATGAGGGCTTTACGAAGACACCATCTTTCAGCTCCTTAGTATGGCAAATTGTTCAGTTGATGATTTCGGCTTTGAGTTAAGTCTAAATAAGTGCCGTTGAACGAGAACCCAATCAAGGTTCTGATGAGTGGAGAGTATGGAGAGATCGGGCTGCGGCTCCGGTTTCGGATCTTATGGTTTAGGGTTTCGGACCCCAGCATCTGGGTTGCCAAGGCGCGTTGACTGCACCTTCCTGACAAAAAACAAATCCAGTCCCACAATGGGTCGTAAACATTTCTCAGGATTTCAAATACCTCGGGCTGCTTTTCGACTGCCGTTGCCTGGCAAAAAGCACAACGGGGTGGGGACACAGGGGTACGGGGAAAAATCAGGAGCCCGCCTTTTGTCGCGCTGCTGGGCGGCTTTAGGGTTTTGGGGTGTGGAGTTGAGGGTTTGGGGTGCAGGGTTTAAGGTTAC
>CAJNJA010009751.1:0-14614 GCA_905231915.1 Symbiodinium necroappetens | reverse complement strand
CCCAAATATTAGGATTCATATAAGGAACCCTAATACCCTAATCCCTCAAACCTAATACCCCAAACCCTAATACCCTAAGCCAAAAATCGCACCGCTGACTCTCCTAGCACCTTCGGTAGTCGAGGCCTCCAGGGGTGCCTCGACCCAGGCGACCACATCGTCCCTGTGCGGGAAATCCAGCCCCAAAACCGAGAAACAGTGGGACCCTAACCCTCGAGTTACCTACTACATAGGGCCCTAGGGCTCTAGTACCCTATATAGTAAGTACTTGGGGGGTTATGGGGGACATCCTCAGAGACAGAGTCGCTAGGATGAAGGAGTCTCCTCTCTTGGCTAGTAGGCAGACGAGGGCCAAGGGTAGTCAGTGCACGACGAGGGCCTGGAAGGGCGGGGAAGGACTGCCATTTGCCGGAAGCAACCAATTTACTGCGATCACGGCATGGCGCCTCCAAACCATGCACCTCCTCAATGGGCAGGGGTGGAATCAGCCGACACATGCGACGAAGGCAGTGGGGTCCGCTTAAAATGAAGCTGGACTTGTTCGACCGTCCGGTACCACTTCATACACGCCAGGCATACATCAGAGATCGCGTTTCCGGATGCGAGTGTCGCATCGCTTGGAGGCGGAGCACCCTCTGGATCTCTTGCCTGAGATCCACGGGCCCACTGCCGGTCGGGAGGGCTATCTCGGTGCCAGTCCTGTAGTCGTCTCTGGCACTTGCCGGGGCCGTAGGCGCTCACGTCTGGTCGTAATGCTGCGGTGGGCCCGCCGGCTCCTTTGCGCGAGCCTTAGGCGAGCCAGAAGGCCAAGCACCACGCCATCGCTGCCATTGTGCGGAGTTGGCATGCTGTGCCAGCCTGCATTGTCGTCCCACTGTCTCGAGTGCCATTGCTTCCTGCCCATGAGCTCTTTGTACAAAGGCCGAGAGTGGTGCAGACTAAGAAACGTGAGGTCGCGTGACCACAGTTGGTGGTGCTGACGTTCTTATGTTCTTGCTGTTTCCGATTATTTCCGCAAGTTCTGCTGTGTGTCGCCGGATAGTTCTCCAAGATCTCGAGCCATGCCCTGTGTATAGGAGTATAGGGTTTGGGGTTTGGGATTCTATAGTTTAGCATTTAGGGTTTAGGATTTGAGATTTCGGGCGTAGGATCTAGGGTATTTGGCTGCAGGTCGGCGTTCGGATCCACCTCACCTCGCGCCAGCAAGCACCCAGCATCTGAAGTGCTTTTCTTTCCCACTAGAGCTGACATCCCCGTCCCCAACACCAAGTCCCAAGATTTAAGCTGCAGCTGTACTGGAGCTGTGAGAGGTGCACCTTTTCATTCGGCATGGCAAAGATGTGGAGGACAGGGTTCAGGGTTTGGGGATTTCGGCTTCACCGACCGACTGTTTTATGTACATTCCGTTGCATCTGCTTCACATAGACGAATTTAGCCCGGAAGTATAAGCCTTTCTCAAGCACGCCCCTTCAGACTCGGTTGCTCCGTTGAGTATGGGTTGCCACAACGACGTCAATCCTGCTACATGGCGTTTCTGACCTGATTGTGAAGACATGTTATTGCTTGGATGGAGGGTGGCTGCTTAGCAAGGATTGTTCTTGTGTATTCCATGAGTGTAGACAATGTAGACCCCTGATTCAAGACACCAGTTGATTTGACAAAAGTCACGAGATATGATAATGAGGATCCCATCGTTGAGGACTTGAAACAGAAACGGTTTGATCGCGTACGTACTGCCTTCACATGACAGTGGAAATAAGCAACAGGAAGAAGGCAGGGAAAACGGGGCAACGGAAAGTCATGCAGGAATGCAGCTGTTTCACACCTTCACCGGGCTTGATAGCTGCAACGAGGATTATAAGTCTGCAACAGAAAGCGTACTTGGCACCTTTTGGGAATCCGATATCGCGCAGGATCGCAATGTTCCGGCTCTAGGCGACTGGCTTTGGCCAGACTGCCTTGTGTCTGCAGGAATGTGTGGCAGCGCAGGATTGCCCCTCATAACGGTCCGAGGTACTCCTACTGAGTCATTAGGTCTTGGGTTTGTAAAGCCGTCGGTTCTAGCATTCTAGCAGGCTTGTACTTGGGGGAGCTGTTAGATGCGAGGACCAAGTTTGAACATTAATCATGAAGCACTACGGCATGTAAGGTGAGAGTATGACTCTTGCTAACTTGGACCCTTTGCGCAACGGTCCCCCTTGGCATACTATGGCTTATGGAATCCTTCTGGAACTTTCCGCGACTCCGAAATGGACACAGACCTGATGCATGGGAGTAGGATTAGTGGTTAGTGGGTTGAGGGTGCAGGCTTGAGTGTTTGTGCATGTGGTTTTGATTGGCCCTGGAGACGGACAGTCAACAAACATGCGAAGCAAGCTAGGTCTATTCAAGACTTACTCGAGAAGTTCAATGCGATGGCTTTCATGCAACAGGTTCAGTGCATTTCTGTGTTGGTTGTGGTCATGATGCCGCCCGCTCAATCTAAGGTAAGCGAAAAGTCAGAGATTTCGTCCAAGGGCGATTGCTCCTCGGTGCAAGCCAAGGCCGTTCATCCGGTTATGACTGGTGCATGGAGTAGCAACTTTTGCCCACAGCGATGTTCCAGGACACTTCCCATCGTTCCGTTCTCGACTTTGTCGCACTTAGAGCCCTAGAGCTTGTTCAACCCGAACGAGTTTGGTAGGCTTTTGGGCATGGAGTTCAGGGTGCTAGCTCCTCAGCTGTGAAACCCGGCAATGTTTTCTGAGTGTTGGCACTTTGAAGCTTTCCTCGTCGCCAAAACATTCATTATGAACTGCCTTCTCATATTCCGGCAACCCTGCCCGGGTTGCGGTTTTTCATGCAGCAGGGTGAACGGCTCATGAGTAGGCTCTCGAAGAACTGATGGGTGTCATGATGACCATGATGATGGACGATGATGTCTAATACATATACTATTTTGGGTTTCCTTGGCATAATTGTAGTATAATGTACCTCAAAACCCTATTCGAATTGTTAAGGCCCCTGTATGATATTGACAGGGTCTTCGCCGTGACACTGAAGCTCCGCCATCTTTCCACACACCCTTATGACAAACCTAAAGCGCTACAAGCCCTAAGCAGGAGAGCATAAACCCGTAGACTCGCAGCATGAAACTCGTAAACCCGGCGTTGAATCACAGCCACTTCCCGGCGCATCCAGGAACGAAGTGCTAACAGGTCGCATGGCGGGCATTTCTTTCGGTCTTGGGGCTCCCAATAGTTAAGTAGCCAGCTAGTGACACCATACCTAGAGTTCTATACCCACAACCCTACAGCCCCCAAACCCGAAAACCCACAAAACCCTGGTCTAAGTGCCAAGGCCCGTCTGCTACTATTCGGCATCCTTTCAATAGGAACGCTTAGAAGAGCCTTTTGTCTAATTATGAAGGGCCCCCCATGTTCGGGGTTTAGGGTTTAGGGTTTAGGGGTCAGTTTCAGGTTGAATGCTCTTCAGAGGATACAGGATGCCTTCAGCTGGCTCAGGGCTTTGGGTGTACGGGGGTCAATGTCGGTTCAGGTTGAGGGTTCAGGCTTGAGGGTTTGTAATATGTAGGGTTTTAAGTCTTCAGTTTATAAGATCTACCTGGATTGATTAGGATCTGTTATATAGAAAAGTAGGTACTGTAACAACAAGGGGTAGGGTATGACCCTACAGGTAGGGCTTGGAGGTTAGGGCTGAGGGTTCTGTTGCAACGGCGGGGCTAGCTCGTCGAGCCTCCAGCCAATCCTTCATCCGTGCATGAACCGAGACACTGTCATCGAAGTTGAACGTTCATGTACCCTACTTGGAGGTTCATGGATAAGTAGTTGTTATAAGTGGGGGTTTTGCAGTAGGGTAACTATATAGTTGTAGACCTATGTGCCCACTTATAACCTCCAAGTAGCTCCCATACCTTCTTTTGCACGTATACCGCCGACGTGAAGCAGCTTCTTGATGAATCCCCTTGATCACATTCTTGGCTTACTAGAGGCAGTACCTGAAGACTCGCAATCTCTCGGATTTCAGCCACGCCTTAAGCTCGCACTGCGGTGGCATGCAGGGTTACATACTTCACATCCTAAACCCCAAAACCCTAAGCCCTAAACTTTAAATACTTGCGCAGGCAGATGAGACCAGGTGCTCAGGTTCCGTGGTCGTCTGGTCGGGCCTTGTAGCCTTCATCATTAGAATAGGGTTTGGGGCTCCTTTCTGGTATAAGTGTAAAATGGAACCCTGTAAGAATAGTGTAAGTAAATTATTTAGGCTGCTATATTACACTGCAGCAAGAATTAAGGTGGCCTCGACGGTGGCTAGAGTATACCAGCTGTCACCTGACCGAGTAGGGACGAAAAGCCCTATGCATTCGGGTCTGCCTGAAGGAAACCCCTACCTTTGGTTAGTAGGGAATGGAAGAATGGTAGTAATGGTACCCATAACAGTTCCCATTCCTCCATTCCCTACTAACCAAAGGTAAGAACCTTGAATGACCTGACTCCAAGGCCCAACCGAAAGGGCGCTGAACCAGAACTCTTAGCCCCCCGTGAGGTCGAAACGTTTCCAACAAGTCCCTGTCATCGATCACTTTCAAGCTGCCCAGCAGATCGCAGAAGTTTGGTCTCGTCGCAGCTTGGACGTCGAGCTTTGCGCGTGTATGTGTCTGATTTTGTAAACCCTAAACCCCATAGAACCCACACCTAACAGACGATAAGGCTGCGGGAGCAGTTTTCACTACCACGGTTTCTGATAGCGACAACCGCGGATAGCAGGAAAGCATTCGCCACAGAACATTTGTTGAATCTAGGGGCCTGAAATAATTAAGTACATAGAGTAGGGAATAGGATCCCGTCAAGTCCTCTTTGAAGGAGTCTATAACGCTTCTATAATAACAAGGATTCTACAGTAAGGGTTGTGAGATAGGGGCTTCAATGATTTGGATTATGGCGATTTGAATTATGGCGATAGGGAGAGAGAGAGAGAGAAGCAAAAAATAAAAATAAATAGATAATATATATATATACATATATATATAGACATATACATATATATATACACATGTATGTATGTATGTATGTATGTATGTATGTATGTAGTACGGCTATAGTAGACACCCAGACGGCACAACAATATCCTCGTTTAGGCTTCTATGTATAGAGCCCATCACCATCGCCATCATTGGTCCCATTAATTGAGCTCTCCGAGAACCCGTGCAGCCCAGACACCCTGAGGCGAATCACGTCGGCATCGGATTCAGTGAGGTTCAGCCCGATGACGAAGACTCAGAGTCAGGCAGGGCTCATGCCTTGGGTTTTGGGTCAGGGCTTCAGGCGGATAAAGTTTAGGGCGTAGCGCTCTTAGCGATCCGTTTGCCCAGCTGCTGACCTGTTCGCTGCGAAGTGCACTGCCCATCCAACTACTTGCTTCCCTAATCTAGTTCGTAGGGCCGGCTGCAGCACTGAAGGTGTCAAGGGAATCTTGCGGCTGCGCTTCTCTGAAAAGAAACCCTCTCCAGATTCGTGATGTTGCATTGGGCAGGCTGGTGTGGTTTGTGTATAGGGGGCTGTAAGAAAATTCTGGTTCCTGTGACTCCATCCATCGACAACCCCAAACTATCTGGGTGAGCTTGCGCAGTTGCTGATGCTGCTGATGCTGGCGACGAACCGGAACAGCCAGACGTGCCAGACATCCCAGACATGACAGCAAGGACTGACATCGAAGTTTTATAGCATATTATATATATATATACATATATATATACACACACTACCTTGCGCACTATTTTACTATGCTAAGCTGGGATTTCCGGATTTGTAGTGCACGCGCCTCGTCTTGCTTGGGGCCTTCTAAGGTTTCGGATGCAGGGGATCTAACCTGAAGTGAAGCCCCATGCCCGGGGATCTAACCTGAAGTGAAGCCCCATGCCCTTGAACCTCGATGCTGGTACCCTTGCGGTCGGTTTAGGGTGTAGTGTTTAGGATAACCCCTAAACCCTAAACGAAAGAGCCATCACAACTAAAAAGCGAAGCCTGAAACCCTAAACCCTTAAATTCTGAACCCTTGCACCCTAACCCTAAACCCCCGCAGTACCTAGTTCAACAACAGGCCTCCAATCGTTCGAAGGATAGCTTTACGACAGGCCTTGGAGGGGGCCTAGGGCCGGCGCGAAGCCAACACTTTTCACACGTTTCACTTCGCTTGCTCGAGTAAATGAACATGAGCCGTTTTAAATGTTATCTTTTGAGATCGGTTGTTAAATTTTCTAGATGAGATTTGCTTAGAACTGTGCGCTTGCGCTCATATTCGTACTTGAAGCACCCTTGGAGACCAAATGACCCTTATAAGTAGGGGCCCCATGCCCTTATATTATATGTGGTATATGAACCTGAAACCCTTTTAGGGCTCATTTCGTCTTTAAGGACGAGGCATCAAGATTCGTGTTTAGCCGGGCGCACGCATGGCCGGTGCTGCCTCCGCTTCCTTTTTCCTCTGCTCAGGAGTCACCCGGAGAACCCAATACCCCTTTATATAAGGAGTATACTATGAATATAACTTAAACAAACCTGAAGGATTCAGTGCAGCGCCTTCATGCTGAAGCGGATGCAGGCCTCGAAGCCGCAACTGCAACTTGGCTTTTTTTTCCAATGGCCCTGAACTTTAGGGGTTTAGGGTTTAGGGTTTCGGGTTATGGCCCTGAACTTTAGGGATGTAGGTGTTGCGGTTTCAGGGATTTAGGGATGTATTGTGCAGGCTTTATCATTAAACCATGGACTCCTCCTAGACCCCAAACCCCGTAGCAGGGTCCCTAAACCCTGAAGCAACCTATAGGGTTGAGGGTTTAGGTTCAGGGATCCCTAGGCTCCCCACAAGACGAGAGAAGATTAGGGCTGAAGGGAGCCCGGCGTGCCGGGTCTTTCGGGGACTCTGTAAGTAGGTATACGAAGGATTCTTTGCAAAGGTTCTAATTCCCTGGAGGTACGTTTGTAAGTGCGACTACAATGGTTTTCGGGCTTTTGGGGGGTTTGTTGGCATCTTGGTAAGGAGATATGTCATAGAGTTGGATGAGTTATGAGGGTTTACAGGTGTATTGTGATTTTTTGGAGAAAGCGCAGCTGCTGCAGTCCTGATCACAGCTTGCTGTGCTGAAATCGCTGCAACACCCGGAAAAACCGAAGTCCCAAACGCCTGTATGCCATGAACACTGAAAACCTAGGCCCTTTATGCTCAGCCCTACCCGTAACCACACCAGAAGCTGCCGATGTTTGGATCCCAGGCTAAAGGAGATGGAGCAAAAAGCCAAGGCTAAAGAGGAAAGG
The DNA here is from genome assembly GCA_905231915.1 of Symbiodinium necroappetens. Classification (NCBI taxonomy): domain Eukaryota; class Dinophyceae; order Suessiales; family Symbiodiniaceae; genus Symbiodinium; species Symbiodinium necroappetens. Next base: position 7,304 of record CAJNJA010009751.1, on the reverse strand, counting down.
GCCCAGGGTCGAGGGTGTAGCGATCGTAATTATAGGGGGGGCAGCTTAGGGTGCAGGGACCTCTAGGGGCCAGTGCTTCTGGGGTGGTTGGGGTCGAGGGTTCCGGGCTTATAGTAAGGGTTGCTGGGCTTGCGTGCGGAAGACTCCCCATGCAGGGGCTCAAGGATATATACATACATATGTGGGAAGCTTTATCCAGAACCCAGCAACTACAGAGGACTGGTGACTGGAGGGCTGGATTGCATAGGGTTGAACTAGGGGGCCAAGGTGGTTCAGGTTTGAAGTCTAAGGTTGATACAGGTATTCGGGCTTCTAGGCTGTGTAGGAACATGATGAGGGGTTTCCTTATTCATTTTCGAATCTGAAGGGGTTGATACCCGGAATCCCGCAATCAAAGCCTCGTGCCCCAGAAGTTTCAAGCTCTAACACCTATACCAAGAGTGTCCCTAGATATATATATATATAGATGTGTGTGTGTGTATATGTATATATATATACATACCAACATTGCGGAAGTAGGCCCCTAAAACTATAATAGGAATGGTCTTTGAAGACCTACTTCCATACTGGTGGTATATTTGGTCCTTTGGGATAGAGAGCACCTGCATAGTATATACTTGGGCCTTCGCCTTTTTTGGGGGTTACTCTAAGGCCTTCAGAACATACAACATAGGTAAAGGTACATGGAGCCGTGGGGGCTTAAAGCGCTACAGCCTATGCTACTTGGAGGCTCGTGGATAGTTATAAGTAGGGGTTATAAGTAGATTCACTACAGATATAGCCCATAGTCGAGAACTTGTAACCCCACTTGTAGCTACCCATGAGCCCAAGTAAGCAGACAGAGCAGGACCTGGTACGCTCCAGCTCCATTGACGGCGGTGGCCACAGTGGCCACAGGAAGCCTTTTTGGGCGAGGGGAGGTGTTGGGGGTGTAGGGTTTAGGGGGTTTAGGGTTCATAGCATGTAGGGCTCAGGATGTAGAGATTTGGGGGTGTAGGGTTTAGGGCTAGGGTTTGGGTTCAAGGAGGCGTTTCAGGGCTCATAGGGATTTGGGATTCAGGTCTGGTTTTGAGGTGGTAGGATTCCCTCAGGGTCCATGTACCCAAATCGTATAATACTTTGGCCCTAAAGTAGTTCCCTTATAGGTACTTTGGGGCCTACGTTTATATGCTGTTTGATTACATGGACCCTCACACCCTAAAACCCTCTAGAACCCTTACAGAATATGAAAGAAACCTTATAGAACCGTTTCGTAACCCATTTTAGACTTGTAGGTACTACATGGACCCATAGGGTTTTGGTAGCGGTTGAGGTTTAGGGTTTATGTTTTGGTTGTTTCGGGCTCGGGCTCGGGCTGTTTGAGGGGTTAGGCTCAGTGGATGTAGAGTTTTATGGTCCTCAGGATATTCTTGGTTCAGGGACCTACTGTTTTTGTGGAGTCAGAGTAATTAAGGGATTCAGCGCTTAGGGGTTGAATAGTTTGGGCTGCAAACGGAGTATCTCGAAACTCTGTGCCTTTGCTGCGCTGGTAGGCAGGAGCATTTATTCCACCTAGGGTACGTGTTCCTCAAACACAACTCGTACTGTGATGTTTCGTGCTGGATGAACAACAGCGGCAGGTCATAGATGCATACCCAAAGTTTGGGTTACTTTGCAAGCTGCCAGCAGCACTTAGATGTAGCACCCGGTTTCCACAGAAAGGCGAGCTGCCGATGCTTTGGATTGATTTTCCGTCTCTAAACCCTGAACGGAGGATCCCACCACGCAATTTGAGACCCCAAACCCTAAACCCAAGCCGCGAAGGTCGACCACTGATTATTGAACCCTTCTCCGGGCATATGGATCGTGATTTTGGTCCTCTCCGGTCATAAGGATCGTGATATTGGTGGGATCCTTATTATAAGGACGGCAAGGTAGCCCAATTTTCGTAAGGTCCCAAATCGTGCCAAGCCTCCGGGGCATTAGCCAGGAGCGCTCCCTCGCAGACATCGATGACGTCGAGCTCCAGCGAAGAGTTCACGCGACTGGCCCCCATCCAGGTCGGTGGGGTTTAGGGTTTGGGGTTTAGGGTTTAGGGCCTAGAGTTTAGGGTTTAGGGCTTAGGGTTGAGGGTTTAGGGTTCCTCCGCTCCGCTGATGGGATTATAGTAGGGATCCTGGCATTGGGGCCCTTGCAGAGAAAAGGGGCTTCCTTAGTCAGGGCTCTACATTCTGGGGATGTCATTATTTCGTATCGGGGGTCATTAAGTTTTAAAACAGGAGCAGAACTAGTCAAGAGGGAGCCTGAATGGGCTGGGCGACACACGAAGACAAGAACACACCAGCACAATACTGTTGATGATATAAATCCGGCAGTACCCATAACGAGGAACATACCATAATTTCCATACCTAAACCCTAAGCCCTAGTTTAGGGTCCTTAAGGTAATGCAGGATTTATGTCATCAGCTGTATGAGACTGTTGCAGGGAAGCCTCAGTTCTTTAAAAGGAAGCCCAGGCCGGAAACTGGAAGCGCGCACCCGGTACCCGATCGTGGGAGGGTTTAGGGTTTTGGGTTTAGGGTTTAGGGTTTAGGAGGCCCCAAGTCATACAACGCGAAGATCACCCAAATACTGCCAACTTGTGATGCATAGCCCAACATCTGGACCTATCCCTAAGCCCTAAACCCTAAACCGTTAGCTCAAACTTCAGGTTTCGAATCCCGAAAAGAAAGCTTCCGAAACTTTGCATACAGATCACAAGTAGTCTTAGTCAACGAATTCACCCCAAGTGTTCCCTGAATTCCCTGAATCCTAAATCATAAACCCTAAACCCTAGACCCTAAACCCTAAACGCTAAACCAAAACCCTAAACCCTAAACCAAAACCCTAAACCCTAAACCCTATAGCACAACCTTCGACCCCCAAGCAACGAGGCCTGAAGGCTCGATGTACCGATCAGGGATCCCTTAAGAGCTCCTTCAAGGGCTCCTTTAAGGGTTCCCTTAAGGGTTCCTTTAAGGGCTCCCTTAAGGGATCCTTAAGGCATCCTTTCAGGGTTCCCTTAAGGGTTCCTTTAAGGGCTCCCTTTAAGGGATCCTTTCAGGGTTCCCTAAAAGGATCCTTTAGGGGCTCCTTTGAGGGTTCCCTGAAGGGATCCTTTAAGGGATACTCTAATCATAGGGGGGTAAGGGGGGGAGGGGTTAGGGGACTAAACTTCCTCAAAAAGGCTTGGTGAGGTCCTTATCACGGCTATTAAGGTCCCCCACCCCCCTCCCCCCTACCCCTCTAAGGGTCCTTATGATTTAAGGGCTCCTTTAAGGGTTCCGGGTTTAACGGTTCATGCAGTTGTATAGTATATACGTAGGCCATCAAGCAGTCCTATAGGTACTTTGAGGCCTAAGTATATACTATTTAGGTACATGGACCCTTACTCCCCCAAACCCTGTAGAACCCTTGCAGAATAGTAAAGAAACCTAATGGAACCCTTATAGTAACCTGAAGAGTAGGTGCTACATGGACCCTTAGGTCCATGGAGTCTTAGGGAAAGTCCATGGAGTCTCATGAAAGAAAGCTCCCCGAAACTAGCAGCTGGAGAAGTGCAGCTCAAGAAGCTGCATGAAGGAAAGGTGAACTCAAGATTGAACGTTTGAGATTTTCGGCTTCCGATACTTTTTTAAGCCTATGGTGAAGTGAGGTTGTGGTTTAAGCTTCAGCGTTAGCGCCTTGAGCTCCAGGAGGGTCGCCGTCGTACCTCTGGTCTGCGCGGCCGGAGGCGGGGTTTACCTGTCGGGAATGGTTTTGATTTCGACTTTCACGCACATGTCCTCGCCTTCTTGAGCCAGCCAAGCCTTAAACTCGTGGCAACTCCATAAGGTTCCATGTACCTATATAGTCATATAGTGTACACATATAGGGCTTAAGGTAGTCCCTGATTTAAGGGAGTTTCGGGCCGAAGCATACGCTATATACGAGTCCCAAGGCGTATAAGCCCAAACCCCGCGCCCTGAAGCTCAAACCCCCCAAACCCTGCACCCTAAAACCCTGAACTCTAGGACCCTAAACCCCCAAACCCGCACCCTAAAGCCGATCTTCAGGCCGACGAAGGCTTGAGCGTCTCCATTGTCTATGAGGATGCCAATTGTGTGGGGCTAAGGGCTTGTTGGGGTTTGCTTGTTGTTGGTGCTGTGTTCAGTGTGTTGGGCTTAAGGGTTATAGTGGTTCCCCAAACCTTCAACCCCAAACACGGCGGCTAGAGGGCAATAGTTTTTGGTTCCTGTCTAGTGGTTAAGTGCATCAAGGTATGTCCCTCTTGAAGTTTCTAGGGTTCACGGGTTGTAGCGTTTTAGGGTTGAGGGATTTGGGATTTTGGGGTTCTTGGTGAAGATGCCGTCTTTCGGGATTCGGGGTTGTTGCTCAGTGCTGATATTGGGGTCCTCCTTGTTTTCAAGAAACGTTCAGTTAGAGATTCTGAGTTTGGTGGGCTGGCTTCAGGACACGAGAAACGAACCCGAGTTGGCACTCCGTGTTGGAGAGGCCAGAGAAGAGGGGTTGAGGAGTGTGAGTTGGGAGCTGTAGGGCGATGAGGGAGGGTAGAGTTTCGGGGTAGGGTTCAGAGAGTACACGGTTCAGAGCTTAGAGTTTAGGATTTGGAGTTTGGGTGCCAGGGATGAGGAAGAGCTTCAGGGTTTGGGAGTATAGAACTGCGGGATAGGCTTGAGTATAGGCTTAGAAGATGAGATGGTGTAATCTGTGGAGGGTTTAGGACAGATGATGTCTGAATGCACTTTTCCCCGGGCCGGAGTCAAAAGAGTCTTACGAATGTTAAGAGTTTGACTTCTGTGGTACAGGATGAGGACGCTATATCCCACATTGACTTGGCACACTTGGCCCAAACCGGCCCAAACCCTCTAGCGTCAAAACCGCCATGCTCGGCGAATATCTGTAACGTGGGGAACCGCGTTCCTTTACCCTTTAAACGGAGCTATAAGGGCTTCTATATTTAAATAACCTTGCTTTTAGGGGTCGTTTTATTTGGGTGCCGTACTGTTTGGGGGCCTAATAAGGGATCCTAAAGAGAACTACCCATATATTCCCTAAACCGCGAACCCGGAGCTCCCACAAGTGGAAGCCGTACTTGCCGAGGCCATGAGAATCAGAGCCGGCCTGCCCACTGCTGGGGTATACCTAGAGTCTCCAAAACCTTCTTGCCGGTTGAGGTGTACTTGGAGGTTCATGGGTAGTTATAAGTGTAGTTAAAAGTCCCCTAAGATGGGCTATAAGTATGGTTACCCTACTCATAACCCCCACTCACAACCACCCACCGAAGGGGCAAACTGTAGATTAGTATAGAAGCCTCAAGTACGTGGAGTTCCAATAATTATTTTAGGGGCTCCTTAGCAAACTATAGTAGAACATCGTGGCAAAACACAAAGTCTAATTATTAAGGCCCCTGTAAAACCCTAAACCCTAAAACCCTAAACCCTAAACCCCCTGTATTCGAGTTCAGGGTTTTATTTCGCGAGTGTCATCTTCCTGGGCTTAGGAGTTATAGTTACGTGGGGTTCAGGGCTTGGGGGTTTCAGAGTTTGGTTTTCTGAAGAATCTACATCCTATACCCCAAAGCCTAAACTCTAAACCTAAACCCGAAACCCTATAAGAAGTTTCAGAAGGGACCTTTTGTTGGAGTCTCTCGGCAAGGCCACATGTTGAGTTTAGAGTCTAGAGAGCCAGCCTGCAGCGTGCACCAGAGGCCTTTGAGCCCTGTTTCAATCTCTTAGATTGCCAATGGAAGGGCTTTTTTTAAATTTTCGGCCTTACATATTAGGTCTATCCTAACAAGGCTGAACTTTGTCGGGTTTGGTTGTTGAAAAGGGGAGATTCCCAAGGTATAGACTTTCTAGGTTTTAGGCTTGATAGGGTTTAGGCTGAGGGTTTCGGCTTTAGGGGTCAGGGTTTGGGGTTTGGGCTGAAAATACTTGGCGGTTGAGTTTGTGATCCAAGGTTTAGAGCATGCGATGAGTTAGCTAGCCTGAGGTTTGGTCCCTGAAAGCCGCAGGACCCCGTTGTAAGAGATGAGTAGACAGTAAGCACTTCGATGCTAAGGAGGCAACAACAAACACCGATCTAGAAAGTGTCCGCAGTGTAGCGTTCAATTCGGCGGACCTGGGTAGCATCATGTTGTGGCCATGAAAAAGTTGCATTCCTTTATTTTCCGGCTCGACACCCCAAGTAACAACTCCTCAGTAAACCCTGTGCCCTAAAGCCCTAAACCCTAAACCCCGAAACCCTAGACCCTAAACATCTAAACCCTAAATCCCTAAACCCATCAACCCCAAACCCAAGCCCAAGCCCATGATCAGTCCTGGCTCTCTCTCCACGATTTGGCCAAAACGATGTGGGTAGTTCTCCAAATTGGGGTCCCCTTTTAGGCCCCCAAGGGTTGAGGGTTTAGGGTTTTAGGGTTTAGGGTTTAGGGCCTTAAGAAAAGGACCCCAAAAGGGACCCCATTGCAGAAAACTGCCCTTGTCCACTCACGGTGAGATTGCAAGGTGAGCATTGAGCGATTCAGCATCTTCGACCCAAACAACAGCCCCTAACCACAAGCCCTATGTGGTTTCGGTGTTGTTTTACGTCTGAGTTACTTAGCCGCTGCCCTCAGATTATGTAGGCGGCCCTAATTCGACCAATATGCTGGAAAGCGTTCAGATGGTTTTTGGTGCACCCGACAATTCGGGGATACGATGGGTGGAAGATAGATTGTGTCACACTTTCATATTATCCATTTGCAGGCGGGCTCTGCGCGGCATGCACACCAGACAGACTCACAGGAACACTGGTTCGATTTTGCAGCATCGGCTCCTCTTGCGACCCCTGCACACTCAACCCAAACCCTTTTAATTTCCGGGCCTGAACAAGTCCACAATTGAGGGTCGCACAGCCTCACCACTAAGGCAAGTAGGCTAACGGCAAGTAGAGGCGAGGCTATGTTGCACCGCCCTTGCTTTTTTCTCAGTAAAACATTACCGCATGTTATCACTATGACCAAGAAATTGGCAAGCCTGCTCGTCGTATTGACCTACTTCTATGGAAACGGTCATGACTAACTACTAGTTTGTTGGCGACAGTACTTACTCGTGTTGTTGTTGTTGTCGTTGTCGTTGTCGTTGTCGTTGTCGTTGTCGTTGTCGTTGTCGTTGTGGTTGTTGTTGTGGTTGTTGTTGTTGTTGGTGGTGTTGCTGTTGCTGTTGCTGTTGCTGTTGCTGTTGCTGTTGCTGTTGCTGTTGCTGTTGCTGTTGCTGTTGCTGTTGCTGTTGCTGTTGCTGTT
>CAJNJA010009750.1:0-14615 GCA_905231915.1 Symbiodinium necroappetens | reverse complement strand
TCTCCGGCGGCCGGCTGGATTTTCGCTCTCTGGTAGTACAGCTTTAGTACTGGAACCAGGGGGGCTCTGCTGGAAGAGGCCAGCGCCTTTAAAAAATATTTTGAGCCAGGTCCGAGGCCCGCGCGGGTTGCCATTAATCAGAGGGGGTTTATTAATCAAGAGTTGACATTAAACCCTAAACACGAAGACGATGGTCGAGGGGAAATTCAAGAAGTACATGAGCACATCGATGCTGGTGAAGCTCCTGATCCTTGATGCTTCGTCTGACTGGTTCTTAGCAAAGAATGGGGGAATGGGTTATCGGGACTACTATAGGGGACCTTAAGGGACTACCATAGGGATCCATTCCTCCCATTCCCTACTAAGAACCAGTCAGTCGTGTCCTTACATGGGCGAGTTCTACCTCTCGTGTGGTTGTGATCCCGACATCGAGGAGTTCTTCCTTTGTGTGGTTGGTCTGTTTCGCCCACCGAAGTGTGTGCTTCGGCAGACGTAGGTCATGACACAAAAGAACCCTAAACCCCCAAACCCTAAACTTTGGGATTTAAGGTTCATTGTGTGTTTAGGGTGTGCTCGGATTTGGAATCTGGCGACTCAGCAAGTAGGTCAACAGCAGGAGCTTCGGAGTGGCGCGAGCTTTGAAGGTTTCAAACGCTTTGGGTATAAGGGGTTTAGGGTATAATTAGGGGTTTAGGGTTCGGGGGTTTTAGGGGTTTCGGGTATCAGGGTTAGTTTGAGGCTGGAAGAGTTTGGAGGCCTTGGGTATCAGGGTTTGATTTTTGTTGTGCCGTCTGGTGGCAGTGGACCCCTTCAATTTCGCTGAAGGCTTGTATGAGCAACCCACCGAAGAGAGTGGGTCTTAGCAGGTTACCTGCACGTTGCTACTTCTCCTGAGTCCCAAGATCCCTCATCTACTACACCCCTCTCCTGAACATCAAACTCCCGAAACCCTAAACCCTAAACCCTAAACCCTAAACTCCCGAAACCCTAAACCCTAAACCCTAAACCGTGTAGAGCCCTTGTCGAAGCCTTACGAAGCCCGATGAGTTGCTCAGGCATTTCTTCATCCCAGATCTGCATCGCACCGCACTGGCTCTAAAGGCTCGCTAGCCTGTGGGTAGTTCTCTAAATTAGGGTCCCTTTTGGGGCCCTTTGTTTAAGGGTGCCGTACTATATTCTTGGGGACCCAAATTTAAAAGGGACCCTAAAAAGAGCACTACCCATGTGGGGTGTAGGCTTCCGGGTTCAGGACCGTCCACAGCGGTTATGCTTTGTGGTTCAGGGAGCGAGGTGGGGTCTGAAGAGGTTGGTGTCTGACGGTTTGAACACTGTTTGCAAACTTTTGGGCTGTTATTTCCGGTTCCAGGGTTTATCTCTAGTCTCCTGTTGTAGTTCCTTTTTTGTTCCCTTATAAAATCCTTAAGTTTTTAATTGGTTGAACCAAAAAAGGTTCTACACTGGAGACTACTGGTAGGCCAGTTTCGGTTGAAATTCTTGGCTAGGCGGCTGAAGCATCGCAGGTTTTAGGATTATGGATCGTCTCGTTCGAGCAGCAAGGGGGCTCTTTGGACAGGCTCTTACTTGCACATTCGCGGGGGCTAGCGGAACAGACAGCCCTAAATACTAAACCCTTAAACCCTAAACTAAAGCCTTAAACCCCAAACCCTAAACTAAACCCTTAAACCCCAAACCCTAAACTAAAGCCTTAAGCCCCAAACCCTAAACTAAACCCTAAACCCTAAACCCTAAACCCTACACCGAACCTTGGTCTCCCGAAACCCTAAACTAAGCCCTAAACCCTAAACTAAACTTTAAACCCTATACACCCTATAGCCACGCAGACCCCTGATTGAGAAACTTGGGGTTAGGGATTTAGGGCCCCGTCCCTCAACAAGAACTAACTGGGTCCTTGTTGGCTGCATTTTTACATTCTGTTATAGCAAAAAACCCAATAAGGTTTAAAAAGGATCATTTCTAATATAGCCCCAACAGGGAACCAGCTAATAACATGGATCCTGATGTTGAGGCTCTTACAGAAACGGGGTTTATGGACTGTTGTGGCCTCTCTCGCTCCTACGTTGTCTACAGAACCTGATCACCTGAGCACAGAACCGTTTAGCTTGAAGCCTTCCGGCAGAACCCTCCTAAGACCCATAGATCACACAACGCAAAACCCGTTTACAGAAGGATGTAGAATGAACAAAAGTGGGCATAATGTGTTCGAATGCTGCATAATGCTAACAATCAACAAAAAGCATAGTATTCTTAACAATAGTAACGTATACTTCTGCTTGTAGTAGTGATAGCAATAGCAATAGCTATCGCAACAGTAGTAGTAGTCGTCGTCGTCGTCGTCGCAGTCGTAGTCGTAGTCATAGTCATAGTCATAGCCATAGTCATAGTCATACCAATGGCAATACTCATGCTACTGCTAATACTAATACTGATACTAATACCAGTACGAACCGGAAAACTTACACTAATACTGGTACTCATACTCGTAGGAGGAATACAAGTACTGATACTAATACTATCGCTAATACTAATACTAATATGAACACCAATACTAATGCTAAACCCTAAACCCTAAACCCTAACGCTAATGCTAATACAAAAACCTAGTAGGAACCGTAGTAGTGATCAGAGAAGCTCAAGGTGTCTAGGACATTTTCAGGTGGGTAGTTTCCGCTACAGGAGCTTTATAGAAGGTCTATATACCTTATAGAAAGCCTTATAGAAGCCCTATATACCCTAAACTCCCCACCTGTAGCTTCCTTCAAGTTCAGGTCTACGTCAACATCCTGAACCCTAAAACCCTAAACCCCTAAAGCCCTAAACCCCCAAACCCTAAACCCTAAACCCCTAAACCCTAAACCCTAAGAAGCTCCAGGTGGATCTTAGCCACTTGGATCGACCTGCGGCCGTCCTCGCAGTGTTGGTCGTGCCCTTGGGGGGAGACGGTGGGTTCTCGCTGTTGCTGTTGTGCGGTTTAGGGTTCTGGGTTTTAGGGTTTAGGGTTTTTGGGTTTTAGGGTTTTGGGTTTTTGGGTTTAGGGTTGAGGGTTTAGGGTGTTATTGCTGCTGTTGTTGTTGTTGTTTGCATGCGTGGGGTAGGGCTCTCTGGTTCAGGGTCTTTAGGTGTTTAGCTTTTGAGGGGTTCAGATTAGGGGCCTAGGGTGTTTTAAGTTCAGGGGTTCATCAAAAAGTTTGGGGGTTTAGGGTTTACCCATAGGCCCCTAATTAGTTCCTTTTCGAGATTACCTGAGAGGATTCTAAATATGAACCATAAAAAGGAACTACTTAGGGGCCTATGGGTAGGGCCTGTTTTCTGTTTCGTATGAACCAAGTTTTCAGAGGGCCCGGGCATGTCGTTATGTAGGTTTGGAATTGTGGGAGCGTGCGCTAAGTATTCGAGTTCTGTGAGTTCAGGGTTTAGAGGTTTAGGGTGCTCAATCAATCCTTTTCGAGGTTTGGGTGTTTTAAAGGGTTCAGCGTTTCGGGCTTTACCGTGCTTCAGTTTGTATTGTTTGGGGGTAGGGTGCACTGTTCGGGGCTGACTTGCTTGAGTCTTTAAGGGCTTAGGCCTGGTGCGGTTACGTAGGCTTTACGTCTGCTGCTTCAATGTTTTTACATGGGTAGTTCTCTAAATTAAGGTCCCTTTTGGATGAACAAGATGCAGGCGTTCTGCAGTGCCGCGGCGGCTGAGGAGCTGGCGCATGTCAATGGCAAAGCGCAGCGAAAGCGCATCAGAGCCATGAGCTCCGAGGATAAAGAGCATTACCTCTTTCTCCACGCGGCCCACGTGGACCTGCTGGGATCGCGGCCCAGGCCATATCTGGTAGACTTGCCGGATGTCATGGAGTATTGGACTCCAAAGCATGTTATGCAGCCCTGCTGCCACAGGCCACCGCCACCACAGCCAATCGTCATCCTCACCATCGACCCGGGGCACTTGCCACCCGACTGGGCTCGAAACAAAGGTGCATGATGCACTTGGCGCAGCTGCAGGCGCAAGATGCACGTGATGCAGACAGGGCCCATGAGTTCTCCGCGATCTTGCAAATGGTGGACCAACCCACATCCCAAAGGGTCCTAGGTACTGTTATGGGGGGATACTTTCCCAAATCATAATAAGAATTCCTAATGTAGAAACCCTACATATTCTGCTATATAAGTACTTTGGGACCCTTTGGGCATGAGTCCCATGGATTCCTGCTGTCCCCTTGGAATTGAGTTGTCCATTCGCTTTTTAGGTCGTAGCTTCGACAATCCTATAAATCACTCGACTCTAAGCCCTAAGTCCCTATTAAGGTTCACGGTTTAGGGGGCGTGCGGCTTGAACGCTGCCGAGCCCTGCGGAGACCGGATTTTCAATTCCTCGTAAACACCCCTTGGTTAAAACCTTGCATAGGTTCCGGATTCCCATTAAGAAATCCGTGGCCCCCGACAAAAGCTCTTCACACCTTTATAACGCAATACGATCCTTACATAAAGCTTTACATGGTACAAGTACAAGCATCAAGAACTAAACCCTGAACCCTAAACCTATAAACCGCAAGCCCTAAACCTCTAAACCCTAAACCCCAAACCCTAAGCCCGAAATCTCTAAACCCTAAGAGCACCAGCACCAAGAACGAAGCACCTGCACCGCGGCGTCAGGATTCGGCGGCAGCTGCGCCGCATGAGAAGCTGATGCTCGTCAGCATGTTTGACGTCCAGGGTTAAGGTTTAGGGTTTCGGGCCGGGCTTCACTTTGCCTTAAGCCCGAAAAAGCTCTTTAGGGGTGTAGAGATCTACATTGGGGCTTGGAGGCTCTGGGAGTTGGTGGTTTGGGTTGCTTGCGAGCTTGCGCTTTTCTGCTTGTTTGAGAGGGTTTCGCGATCTGTGCTCGTTCCATGGGGCATGGGGGAGTTTAGGGGTTTCGGGTTCGGGAGTTGGATGGAGTCTGGATTCTGTTGTTTTGCAATCTGAATGGGGCCTTAGGGGGGGGTTTCGATTTTGGGGTTTTGGTGATTCAGGGGATTTGCGGCTTTCTAAACTCGGAGCCCACGGCTGGGGCCTAGGGCTCCGGGAGGGGGTCTATGTAATCTATTATACATCTGGTCTGTGTAGACAATTTGTCCTAAACCCTAAACCCTAAACCCTAAGCCGTGGGGGTGTAGCTCAGGGGACGCAGTAAGAAGACTATTGAAGTTGTGGTTAAATCCAAGATAAGCTCGCTTAGGGTACTAGTACTTACAGCTCTACACCCTAAACCTTGAACTCTACTTATGACCGTATGACCTACTTGCTCTGTCCCGCCGAGCCTTCATGTCAACTCCGTGGGCTTCCAAGTTGGGTAAATTACCTTGCGGATCCCTGTGATTCACAGAACAACTTTCTCACTTTCAATGAAGGGAGGCTGCAGAACAACCGGCATAAGGTTTTCGGGGATCGGGGCTGCAGAGTCAGGTCGCAAAACCACATCTCTCCCTCTGGGCCCTAAGCTCTCTAACATCTGCGGGCCCGGTTGTTGGATAGTGTTTCTATTTAGGGGTTCCAAATTCCAACATGGGGTCAATTGCCTAGGAGCCTTTAATGATTGGAACAGGGGGTTAGGGTTTAGGTACCCCTAACCGCCAAAATTCTCCACCCACGCACCCACCCAGCCAGCCAGCCAGTTGAAGCCCTAGGAACAACCAGCCAGTTGAAGCCCCAAGAAAACCACCAAGTCCTCAAAGCAGCAAAGGCAATATAGAGGCCGGAATGACTAGCAACACCAGTCTAATTGTTTTAGGCCCCTAAGTAGTTCCTGTTTTATGGTTCATCTTTAGAATCCTATAAGTGGTAATCCCAAAAAGGAACTACTTAGGGGCCTATGGGTAGGCCCCTACATCAGCCCCAGAGCCTCTCCGAGACGTTCACGATCCGAGGATACGTCGCTTGGCGGCCTCCCGCTCAGAGTGGAAGAGGGAGGCAAAGTGCACGGTTTAGGGTTTAGGGTTTAGGGCACTGAATGAAGAGATGTTGGTTTTGGGGACCTTTGCATAAGGGTTTAGGGTTTGGTTTATGAAGGCTCGTGAGGGCTTTAAATTGGGCACTATGAGGGTCTTATGCTCTCTGTATAAGAGCAATCTGAGGCTTTATGCCGGGTTTCATGAGTTTTTTATTAGTATAGCTCCTCCTTGTACATGTTCTGCCTATCTGCCTCCATCTATGTAGGGTTGAATCTCAAGATCCGTTTGCTTTCTGCTGGTGGCTTTGAAGCTTTAAAGTGTTGCCAGTGTTTTTGGCTTGAGGTTTAAAAGGCTTTAGGGTATAGGTTCAATTTAGGGTTTAGGGCCTAAGCCCGAAACCCTAAACTGAACCTCTATCCTAAACCCTTTTAGTTTAGGCTTTGGAACGTTCAGGGTCAGAGGCTGGTTGGTTTAAGAGGGGACGGAGCATCGGAGTCTCCATAATGCACATTGCCAGTTCTCTAAATTAGGGCTTTCTTCCCGAACTGAAAAGAAGGCGGCACCTGTATAAAAAGTATCCTCAAGGAAGGAAGGCTGAGTTAGAGAACTACCCACCTACTCTGAAATCAAGCTCAGGCTCTTGTTTTCGGTATTGAGGTTGCTGGACGGCATATAGTGAATCCCGGAAAGTTGGAATATGGATATAGGATGACTTGTGCTGGAATGCCCTATACTTTACCCTAAACCCTAAACCCCAAACCCTATACTTTACTTTAAGGGCATGAGGGTGCAACTTTTCCGGCTCCACACCCTAAGCCCTAAACGCTTAACCCCATAAATTTCAGGATATCTCAGGGTTCATGGGGTTGACTTGCTGTTTCATCTTGTGCGCTTGGGAGTTTTGCCAGGGTTTAGGGTTTAGGTTTTAGGGTTTAGGGTTCGCTGCTGAGTGGGTTTAGGGCTTGGCGTCTCGAGGCAGGCAGCATCATGCTCGGGCTTAGGGTTTAAATTAGGGCTCATCATGCTCACTAAGCCCAAGCCCTAAATTTAAGGAAACCACAGGTGGGGAGTTTAGGGTATATGGGGCTTCTGTAAGGCTTCTTTAAGGTATATAGACGATTCTATAAGGCTCTTATAACGGTAACTACCCACCTGAAAATACCCTAGACTAAATCCTCCTACTGGTACAGCAGAAATGGCGACAACACCCCTCAGAAACCTCTAGGGATGCGGGACTTCCTTGAAATGAAGCCCAAAGGGTGCAGCCGGATGGGGGGGGGGGGACGTGGAAAGTCACGTGCTTTGTCATCTTGGGGTTTAGGGTTTAGGGGGGTTTAGGGTTTAGGGGGGTTTAGGGTTTAGGGCTTATAGGATTCAGGAAGTAGGGCTCAGGGATGCCTTTTCGATTCAAGGTACCAGTACCTTCCAGCTTGCTTTAAGTTTGAAAAGAAGCATATAAGCTAGTCACAAGGTGCAGTATGCAGACAAAGAGCACGCCTTACTTCGAGATTTCGGGGGGGTGCAAGGGTCGTTGACGCAGCCGCACGGCTGTTTTCCCGGTTAGGATCCTAGTAGTCATGGTTCTCTATTCGGTGGCTTCGTCTTACGAAGCCTCCTAAACGCAACACCCATAAACCCAAACCCTAAACCCTAAACCCTATAAACCCTAAACCCCTAAACCCCTAATCCCTAAACCCGTCTGCAGTGTCCGGGGTTCGGGATATTTAGGCTTCGACTTTACGCTGATGTCAAACCTTAGACAGACCCTGCTGGGGACCTGGACGGGGGGAGGCTGTCGTGAGTGTAGAACCCTAAGGCACAAAATAGCCCAAACGCCTTATGTAGTATATGGTCTTTGGGCCCTTGAGCCTTCAAATTTGAGTCCTTAGAGCCTTAGGGTAACATGTCTGAGTATCCAGTGGCTGGGTACATAGTAAGTAGAGACACTACTTGGGTGAGTATATGACTTAAAGCTAGTTGCACATTACCACAACACGCCCGCACAACAACGGAACTCATGACTTTCAGAAGCATTCCTGAGGAACAAAAACTAGAAGCGTTTCATGAGGGATTTATATCCTCAGTTTCGGAGGACTTGTGCTCTGCGCTCGCAGAGATCTTGTCATCCTCAGCGCAAGAGGCTGCAGACACGAGGGGGTTTGGGCTTCTGCGGCTTCAGGTGTGGGTTTAGGATTTGAGGGTGCAGGTTTGGGGCCCGAGGGTAAAGTGTCTAAGATTTGGGGTCTATACAGGGCTCAGGGTGAAGCGTCGCGGATTTCGGGTCGAAGGCCTCGCGCTGGTGTGCAGCTGAGGGTTTGTTCTTCAGAGGTTAGGGAACAATGGTTTTGGGTTCAGGGTTTAGGGTTGAGGGTTTAGCAAAAACAGTCTGAGCCAGCGTTTCTGACTTGTGTGTGTTTCGGCGCTACGTGTAAACAGACACTCATGGGTGGTCGTATACCTACGGTTGTGCCGCACGACATGGTAGGGTGTTAGCAAGGGGTCTCGGTAAGGTATGCCAAAGTATGAAACTCAACTTGCCTCCAAAACTCAAGCTTTCGACTACCTTGAATCAACCCAAAGGTTCCAAGCAAGAGCTTCCGCCACCTGTTGCACCGCTGACGCTGGCAGGTGCAGAGGAACCAAAGTGCAACGACTGCCGGACTGTCCTGAACGACACGACGAAGAGTGTCATTCCTGGCTGGTGCAAAGACCGCTTTCAGCAAAACGTGGCCTCTCAATTTGCAGCGTGTCGAAGGCAGAGACCGCTGCGATGCAACGTCGCCTGCTGAAACAGCCATGGGTAATTAAACCCTAAAGCCCTGCAGTTTCACTGCTTCCTTGTTTAGGGGTTTAGGGTTTGGCGTTTAGGGCTGTCAGATGTTTTTTCTGCATGAGTTTTGGGGTTAAGGCCAGGCTCCTCGCAAACGAGAACGGTTTAGGTTTTAGGGTGTAGGGTTTAGGGTTTAGGGTGCTTGACATCGGTTGCGGGTCACAGATCCTTCGGCGCAGTCCATGATTGATGGAAGGAGCCAAAACACCCAGTGAAGACTTCAATTTTACCCAATCGTTTGGGGCTTTTGGTTTGGGCTTTGCAGGTGAGGCTTTGAGACATTGGGAGTTTTGGGTTGAGTCCTCGGTGTAAAGCTAGCGAGTGACGTGTTGCTGTAGTGCTTAGGTTTCAGGATTTGGTCTTGTTGTGGCGCAAGGTCACATTTGGATGCTCAATCTCCGAACTGCTGTGCCTAATTGACTTAGACGCCAGTTTCCTCAACCATGTTTTCCTGGAAGAAATAGGTTTTACCAGGTGTTGCTAGGCAAACCTAGTATGTTTTACACTTGCATTTCTGGTGAGATACCTGATTCCCGCGTTGTAGCCTTCTTCAAACCATCAAGCAAAAGTCAAAAGCCTACATGGCAGCTGAAACGACAAGAGATCCCTGACCCCTAAACCCTGAACCCTAAAACCCTAAACCCTACACCCCGGATTGCTGGGATCCCAAGTACTTCCGCTTCTGCACCAGCAAGTTCCAGAGTTGATCCTTTGGAGATTCTTGTGGATGCAAACCTAGAGAAGCATGGAGGATGAGCAGCGTATGAAGCCAAGAAGAACAGGAATTGTTATGTGAACAAGATTACGAGGAGTTCGCATGCATGTCAGTGATGTCAGCATATTCTCGTAGCCTGGCCGCCAGGCGCCACCCAGACTCAGACCTTTTCCCCTGGGAAAACACCAGAAAGCCTCCTGAACCGGCAGGGATCTTTATGAACAATACACACAGCATCCTTAACTGTAAACTCGAGGCCATAGATACAAACCCTAAACCCTAAACCCTAAACCGTGTTTCGGCCTCATAATCGAAAAGCACAGCCATAGTGGACCTCCATGCGCATCAGCCTCGTCGATGAACCACGCTGAACCCCTCTTAACCTCACTGACTGTATGTAGCCACCCATAAGGATAGTTCTCTAAAGTAGTGTCCCTTTGGATCTCCTTCTTCAAAGGGTGCCATAATTATACTATTTTGGGGGACCTACAAAGGTACCCGACTTGCGAGAACTACTCAAGAAGCCCGACAAAACTCCCCTGCCATCTCTACCCATAGGCCCCTAGGTAGTTCCTTCTTTGGGGATTACTTTATAGGATTCTAAAATATAAACCACAAGCAGGAACTACTTAGGGGCCTATGGGTAGAACACCCGATGCCCCCAAACCAGGCGGCGGGATGTCTAGCACTGGCTTTGGCCGTGGGGCACAGGGTGGCTTGTTTGGGAAGGTAGACACGGTCCTGGTTTGTTGGATTAGGTGTTTTTGTAAGGGTTTTATATAGAGTTTAACATTTGCGAACGAGTTCAGACCTTCATATTGGTGTCTTGTATGGGTTTCTTCGTCGTATTCACGGGGCATGGGTTGCTTTCTTCGGTTTGGGCGTTCCAGGCTTTGGTTTCTGACGCATTTCGTCGCGCTTTGTGCCTGTTTCGTACCGCGTCTGTCAAGCCTTGCTATGTTTTCTTTAGCTGGCAAGACCGACACCCTGAACCCTTAAGGCATACACCCTCACGATTGAAGCTTTGCGGGTGGCTAGCGAGCACCATCCCCCCACATCCCTGCGTTCGAGAAACCAACATTGGGTTTGGCTGGAGGTTTTGTAGGGTTTTGCACGATTTCTGTTGGGTTCCTCGAAGGTCCTATGGGGTCTTCGTGTTTAGGTTACCAGGCCTTTTGTTTTTGGATGAGTTCTCAGGGTTCCAATGCCTGGCACCCCCTGCTCCACATGATTTCGCCCGTGCCGCAAGGTTATGATGAAATTAGGGGTTCGTCTTTGAGGATCCTTGTCTTCGGCATCCCACAATAATTGGGCTTCTATGTTTGTTCCCAATCCCTTAAACCCTAAACCCCTAAACCCTAAACCCTCCTTGGCTCTCGTGTTCAGGGCACATAACGTGGAAGGTTTGGGCCGTCGGAGCTCATGGTGTATACATGTATATACCCCCTAAAGCGTAAGCCTATTAAGGGGTAGGCTAGGGTTTAGGGGTTTAGGGGTTTAGGGAGTTTAGGGTGTAGGGTTTAGGGGAGGTAGAGGGCTTGGGATACTTCACACATCTTGCAGTGGTGCAGGTGGTCGCGGCTTCGGTGGGTGGAGCAAAAGTCATGCTCTTCACAGAATCCGGGTTCGGACAGCCCAGTCATCGTTATTGAGCTTAAACCCGACACTGCACCCTAAACGCCAAACCCCAAACCCTAAACCGCAAAACCCCAAACTCCAAACCCTAAACCGCAAAACCCCGAACTCCAAACCCTAAACCCAAAAACCTTAAACCCCAATCCCCAAACCCTAACCCCTAAACCCTAACACCTCCAACCCCAAACCCCAAGCCCTAAAATCTCTAAACCCCAAACCCCCAAGCCCTAAAACCCGAAGCCCCGAACCCCTAAACCCCAAACCCTAAACCCCCAAAAACCCCAAACCCCAATGGCCCAAACCCTAAACCCTATGTACTGCTGTTGGGGCTGAGGTCTAAGAGTTCCTTTCTATCCCTTCAGCCGGCCTCAAAGTCTAGGACGTTTTCAGGTGGGTAGTTACCGCTATAGGAGCCTTATAGAAGGCCTATATACCTTTTTGAAAGCCTTATAGAAGCCCTACATACCCTAAACTCCCCACCTGTAGTTTCATTTAACCAAAGGCCGGGTCAGCCCAACTTCACCGCAGCAGCACACATAGAGGGGCCTGAATAAGTTGAGGGTTTAGGGTGCTAGTTTTGGGGTTCCCGTTTTTATGGTTTAGGGTTTAGGTTACTTGCTTTTGGAGTTCCTTCTTTATACTTATCGCATAATATACCCGAGAGCCTTCTTCTAATTATTGAGGCCCCTATATTACTCTCGAAGCCACTCCGGGGAGCTTGTTAAGCGAATCCTGGCCCCCTCATCCTCAAATGCAAAGCTGGGTTCGCACATTTCTGGTTCTGAAGATAGAATGTCACGCTTGCAGCCACGAAGTGTTCTGAAGAAGGCATATACCACCCGTCAGAGATCTCGCACATTTACCCATAGGCCCCTAAGTAGTTCCTTTTAGGGATTCCCTTATAGGATTCTAAAAATGAACCACAAAAAGGAACTACTTAGGGGCCTATGGGTAAGCGGTTGGGGGTCCATCACTGTGGGTTTCAGGGCTTGTTGTGTCCGAGCCAAGGGTCTCCTTGTTGGCCATGGGTTGCGCTCTGGAGCCAAGGAACCCCAAGGAACTAAGGGTTTAGGGTTTAAGACTGAAGCCACACGGCTCTGGGTGATGAATGGCACTGGCCAGCAGCGAATGAAATTCGCGAACTATTTCAACCTAAACCCTAAGCCCTAAACCCTAAACCGCCAATTCACTGAGAACGACGACTAAATGGATTTGGATACTGCCCTGATTCAATTCAGGCCCCAGTTAAGCCAATGACAGGAGCTGGAGGAGATCATACCCAGAGAACCCAATACCCCTCAATTAAGGAATATACCTTAAAACATCATATTAAGGCCCCTAGAATCTAAGGTATATTCCTTGATTACGGGGTATTGGGTTCTCTGGGTAGAAGGATGCTTGCCCGCAGAGCCGGCCACGCTTCTATTTATCCAACTTACCCATAGGCTCCAAAGTAGTTCCTTTCGGGATTACCTTATAGGATCCTACCCTAAGTAGTTTATTTTTTGGGATTACCTTATAGGATCCTAAATATGAACCACAAAAAGGAACTACTTTGGAGCCTATGGGTAGAGCCACTCTGTCTCCGGCGTTTATCCAAGGCCTTGCAGAGCAGTGGAAGTTCTTCCAACGGGCCATGAAGGCTAAGCAGGGACGCCACTTCAGCCAACATCTTGCTCGTGTATCGGATAGCCGCCTACTGGCAGAACGGGTCCGCCCTTTCATCTAAGCTCCACCCGAAGCCCCAAATCCCAAGCCTAGCCAGACTGCCCTAAACCCTGAACCCCTAAACCCCTAAACCCCAAAATCCTAAAGCCTAAACCCCTAAAGCCCTCAAACCCTCAACCCCTAAACCCTAAACTCTTAAACCCTTGAATCATGATCACAGCGATGTTCCGGTATCAGCACTCCTTCCGACTGTTTGGAGATTTGCTTCTTTCGACTTGGTGCCTGAGCTGTCACATACTGTCATGACGGGACCGTCGAAACGGTTTTCAATGTGCAGTCCTGGCCCTATAAGCCTCACACACTGGACCCCAACACCGCAAACTCAAAGCCCTAAGCTCCAACAGCCTATGCCCCAAAACCCAAACCCCAAAACCCGAGTCTCAGAACCCCCAAAGTAAAACCGCAAGATGAAGCTCCAAAAGTAGAAAACGGCGCCCTCAGTTTCTGACACCCCACTACACCCCATGAATGCTCATTATAACCCACACTTTTACAAAACCTTACAAGGAACCCCCGTCAGACCACGTAAGCCCTGGCCGAATCCTATAAGAGCTGACAAGCACGCTACCGAACCCCTACACATTCGGAACCCTAGAAAACCCTAAGCCGTGAAGAAAGCCCGAGATCCTTCACCCTCAAAGTATCAACCCCAAGCCCTAAAAGAACTTATACCCTGAAGCCTGACAAAAACCTTGAACCCTTTTCTACGCCATGAAGCCTAAGGGGGGACCCGATTCTAGAACCCTACAGTACCCTGTAAGGGGACCCGATTCTAGAACCCTAAAGTACCCTCAAAGGGGACCTGATTCTAGAACCCTATACTACCCTTAAAGGGGACCTGATTCTAGAACCCTATAGCACCCCATAAAGGTCATCGGCATCCTCCGGTTCCACAAGAGGGCTTGCGGGCGTCACAGCCGCCCGGCCTGCAATATCCAAGCACAGGGGGCTGTAGGGTTTCTTAATCTTGAGGCTTCCTTTCAGGGAGCTGTAAGGGGATCTGTATGGGATTTCGGGTATCGTCTCTGACTCAAACCAAAGTACTTTCTGATTTCACTCACCACGCAAGGACACCATCATGCCATCCATTTACGAGCTCTCTGCAGCTCCCAAGCTCGAAAGCTATTCATACTAACGATTTCAGCCCTTCAAGCGCAGCCTCATTCGCTGGCCACTTTTTCGACCCACGGATTGGCAGAACGACTCAAGCAGAATAGAGCAAGTGAGCAAGGCATGGCAGGTTTCAGGGTTCAGGCCCTGCAAACAAGTTCGGCCTAAACCCTAGGCCTACCCTCCTTTAGTGTCGCTGAACCACAATATGATCATCCCACCACCCACTCGGAACACACGAGAATGTCCGAGTTTTAGTCAGTGGTATATCATCAGGTATCCACATATTGAGACAAATTTCCGCAGTGCCTCAAGCAGAAACATCGAAGGCAAGCGGAGATGGGCAGGAAAGTTTGGGTCAATGCCTTGCGAAGTTTTGGGCAATGCCCGAAGTGACAAATATTGCCACATGGGAACCCCAAAAGCTAAACCCTTATACCCTAAACCCTAAAACATCCACAAAGATTTGGGCAAAGTCCAGGAAGTTTCGGGCAATGCCCGCGAACAGGCCCTGCCCTCGAAGTTTTGGGCAAGACTCACGAAGTGTTGAGCAATGCCCGCGAAGGTCAATATGGTTTGAAGGATATAGTTGTGTATATACAAATATAGACAAATACGTAAATGAATAAATAAATAAATACGATATATATATATATATATGG